>CM077152.1:32724556-32859790 GCA_039583875.1 Platanthera guangdongensis | reverse complement strand
TTTCGAAGCAGCAGCACGAACGGAATAAGAGGAAGGAAGCGGCTCATTCTCACTCGCCTGGAGTCCGCCAGGGCCGGCAAGCACGCGCAGCCGGAGCTCAGCACCAAAAGTTGAAGAAGCTGGATAACGTTTTCATTAAAACTGGAAGATGATTCCTTACATCAAACTGGCCCTACATATAGGCAGCCCAAAACACCAAGTTCCAAGAAGACAAATGATAAATAAAACAAAACATAAGAGATAACCCCACTTAAAGACGCATCCCGGGCGTTTAAATAATCCACAGCAAATTGTTATACATCAGCCTTTCAACCTAACAAAAAACCAAAAAGGGGTAATTAAGTAAATAGACAAGATTCAAATGTCTAAGCGCAGTTAATTAAGTTAAATTGAAAGAGCTTGCTTTATTCTTACACAACGTGGGAATATATAGGGACTACAATGATATATAATAACAAGACTCACGGTGTAGGACTAAACAACTTACACACAATAATAATAAATAAACCGGAATATACGACTTGTATAATAACTCTCAAGTCTCCCCCCAAGTTGGATGAAGATGTCAGTAATTCCAAGTCTCTTGATGTTATCCATGAACGAGTCATCACTTCCACAAGCTCTTAGTGAACACATCTGCTAGTTGATCTTTAGAGTGGGAGGACGGTGTGACCACTGTCTTTTTTTTCCAAGGTGATCTTTGATGAAATGTCGATTCACCTCTTGTGTTTTGTTCTGTCATGTTGAACTGGATTGTGGGCTATGCTGATGACTGCCTTGTTGTCGCAAAACAAGGAGGAGGGAGGACGTCACGGGAACCCCAAGTCCTGTAGAATGGTACAGCCATAGACCCTCACACATGCCTTGGGACATAGCATGGTATTATGCCTCAGTGCTCGATCTGGCACTACATTTTGCTTCTTACTGCTCCATGTTACCAGGTATCCTCCAACAAAGGAACAATAACCTGTTGTAGATTTCCGATCGTCGCGGCATCCGGCCCAATCAGCATCGGTGAAAACATCAATCCTCAGGTGGGTCGTTCTTGGAGAACAGAAGACCTCGACCCGGGCTTTCTTCAAATACGTAACACGCGGTACACTGCCTCTTGATGTCTGGCCCTGGGAGCATGCATGTACCTACTCAAGATGCCAACTGCATAAGTAATGTCTGGACGAGTATGAGACAAGTATATTAGTTTCCCAACTAATCTCTGATAGCGAGTGATATCGGCCTGGTCACTGTCACCGTCTTCACTGATTCCATGATTTTCTTCCATTGGAGAGTTTGCAGGAACACAACCAAACATACCGGTCTCCTGCAGCAAATCTAGGACATATTTTTGATGTGATATAAAGATACCCTGCTCAGATCTAGTCACCTCAATTCCCAGAAAGTATCGTAGACTTCTCAAGTCTTTCACCTCAAAGTCGGCAGCTAAGAGGGACTTGAGATTTGTGATCTCTTCCAAATCGTTACCTGTGATTACAATGTCATCCACATAGACAATAAGGGCTACAACACCGTGAACATGCCTCTGAATATGCGTCTGGATTCGCGTCCGCGATCGATTTCATATATTATTTTTGTATTTTATGTTTAATTTTAGGAGCATCAGATCTATATATCTCTGGCTCATCAAGTCGTCGATATTAGGATGCCCGAGTCGCGTTTTCTATTTATATGTAGGATGGGGGGTTGTTGTGGGCATTGCTGAATTTTGGGAAATCCTTCTCCAACTCCGGTGATCATCCACTGGTGCCGACGTCGCAACCCTAGGTGTTGACTCCTAGGAAAGTTTTTGTTCTTCTCTTTTCCTTTTCACCCCTTGCAGTCGCCCTCCATATGTCGACCTCCCAGCTGCACAAAAACCTCCCACCCGAGCCCAGGTGGAACTCCCCTAATTGTCTCGGACTTGCGCCCCATCCCCTTCCCCGATCCACCACCCTGCCTCTTTCCTCGTTTCACGATCCGGCTACCTGCCTTCTACCCGCCCCCCCCCCCCCCCCCCCCCCCCCACACGCCCCCGCAACCAAGCGGCCTCCCCTCCCTCAGATCCGGCCTCTGGCTTCCATCCCCTCTCTGATCCGACGCCCAGTTGCCTCCTACTCCACAGATCAGGTCGTCCCTGCACCGTTCCCTCCCGAAACCCCCAACCAGCTCCCTCCGTTACCGGATCCAGTCCCTGCACCCTTCCCACAACAGTTCTGACCATCCACCCTCACTAGATCCCCACTATTACCCAAATCAGGGATCGGCCAACAGTTTCACGGCTTCGTCCAGCCCTAGCCAGGCTCCACACTCGCGAATCTCGTCAAATCTTGACACCTTGAAGCAGTCCCAACCGCCACCATTGTTGTAAGACTTGTTTTTGGTGGTTTGTTACAGTTTTTATTATTATTAAGTTTTATTGTGCTTGCTTATCTCTTAAAATATTATTTGCATGGGATTTGTCTTGCGGTAATCGTGACTTGCAGGGGCGTATTAGCTTGCGGGCTCTAGCTTGCCCCTCCAAAGAGGAGGCCGCCCAAACTAGTTCGCCGTTGAATATTTGTTTCACTTACAACTAATCAAATTACGATTAATATTGTTTTGCGTGGCTGTGTTATTTATACAGATTGCACTTGCGAGTTTGTTTCCACCCGTGGTCCCGTTAAGTCTTAATCGCGCTCATCCACTCGTCCAGTTAACCCTCGTGATACCTAACCCTACATCAATATGTCTTCTCTCCTGCAAACCGTTACTTCCACTCTTCCATCCACAATGTATGTTTCTTCTCCTGCTCTGGTTAATAATGTTTCTGCCGTGTGTAATGCAAACTTATGGCACAGTCGATTTGGCTATTTATCATATAAAATTCCAAACTATTAAGTAATGCAATTCCTTTTTCTTTCCTGCTACCTTTCATCTGCAGAATGCATGATTTGTCCCCTAGCTAAATCCAAACAATTGCCTTTTGTTTCTCATAATATTTTTTTTCCTTTCCTTTTGATTTTGTGCATTATGATATTTGGGGGCGCCTATCATCATGAAACATATGATGGCAAACTTTTTTTCCTAATGTTGGTGGATGATTGTTCTCCCTACACATGGACATACCTACTACAAACAAAGGGTGACGCACCAGCTACTATCATAAAATTCTTTCAAATGGTTAAAACTCATTTTGCACTAAATATCAAAGGCTTCCACCCTGATAATGCCAAGTAGTTGGCTCTTATTAAATTTCTTCAACACCATGGTGCAATTCAGGAGTTTTCCGGTGTAGAACGCTCCCAACAAAATTTTGTTGTTGAACAAAAACATCAACATCTAAACTTTGCTCGTGCCTTGTTTTTTCAGTCAAAAGTTCCTATTTCTTTTCAGGGTGATTATGTTCGCACTGCAGCATACTTAATAAATAGAATTCATACACCTCTTCTTAATAGTCAATCACCATATCATATTTTACATAAGAAAAATTGATGGGGATCCATAAGAGCATGCACTAGGAAGGGTTCGCCGCAATGCGGGACCCACCACCACGTTCGTGTACTTGGCTACTCGCGCAGGAGGACGTGATCGGATCGCCGATCCGAGTCCGCGAATACGTCCGGATCCACATTCCGACACGATTTAATATATTATATTGTCATTTCTGCTCTTATTTTGATATAGACGGGTTACCCCATCTCCGACCAATTATAGTCGTAGATGGTGGGATGTCCTAGTATTTTTTTTATTATAAATAGAGTGTTAAGGGGCCTATTTAGGGCATTGCAAATTTTGGAGAACGGAATTCCCGGAATCCCATGATCACTCACACAGTGCTGACTCTGTGGAACCCTAGTGACGACTTAAATGTCTTCCCTCGCTCCCTAAAGGTAACTCCATCTCCCTCCACCTCCAAAAAGCCGCTACCGCCCGCTCCAATTTTCCATTACAACTGCCACTCATTTACTATTGTTGCGCCCAAATATCGCCCGCCCTTTCCGCTACCACCGACAATGTTTCAATGATTACTCACAGTCGCTAGTTACGAGATCTTGCTGTCGCCCCTCTCCACCATAACCAGCGCCTACATCGCCCTCCCCTCCTACTGCCACCGCCCTCCACATCACTCATGTTGTCGCCAAGCACCCTCAGCCACCATCCCTATTCCGCGAAGCCACCACCAGCCTCCCCTCAACCCGATCTACCACTCGCAGCCCAGATCCACTTCCAAATAGTCGGATCCACTCGCTCGCCCATCGGCGGACCTAATAAAGGGCGAGAGTGGGCGGCCTCCCACACTCAGAAAAAAAACGCGAACTCGGGTTCGTTCACGAGGGAGAGGGAGCGCCAAATTTCTTTCCAATCTTCGTTGGGCTCCCGTCAGACATGGATCCTCATCCTCTGCAACTTCAAGCCAGATCTCACAAACTAGGGTTCGTCTTCCTGCTGATTGGCGATCTCTTCCCGCGAGGAAGCGACACTCCAACGGCAGCAAGCACGAATCGTCTATCTCTTCATTCTCTCTCCCTCAGGTAGCATTTGCTTCCAGCGGCATACATCCCGCGCCTCATCATATCAGCTACACATCAGTCGGTCATCTCCTCGTCGACGACATCCGCCGCCGCCGCCTAGCCCGACGACGACATCCATCTGTGCTTCCTACTCAGCGGTGACATCCAGTGGTTATTCTGCTGGGCGACAACATCGGCGGCTCTTCCTGCATCTTGTCTCATGATTTTCCTGTAACATTAAAACCATATAAATCTTTCGTTTTCCTTGCTTTAATCTCGGTCATAAGCATTGTTTTTTTTTACCGATTTTGACTGAATTTTGCTATTCAAGTCTAAGGTTATTAGCTGGTTTTTTACTCATCCCAGTCTTTAAGAATAAGGAGATCTGCAGGTTTTTAGCATTTTTTCTGGGCAAAACCAACAAATCTTGTGAATATTTGATTGTGAACCGATTTCTCAAACATTGTGTTGTTGTATTCATCTAGTTGTAAAGATGGATGCTTACTTGAGAAAGCTTGTGAAATGTGAATATTTGATTGGCCCCTTAGCACTTCAGTTTTACTCTCACAATAGCAGAGTTTTTTTAGCATATTGTAATGTCTTATATTGCAAGTCAATGCTTCATCAACATAATCATCATCAATTTCAATTTGTTCTTCAACGTGATTTTAATTTTGCAACAATTTTAACTGTATTTCAATTTATTTATTTGCCAGGGAGTTTGCAACGGGATTTCAACTGAATTTCAATTTTGCAACAATTTCAATTGGATTTCAAATTTTCAATTTTGCAAGCTATACAAAGCACTTAATTGTTCCTACCTCTTGTTAGTAAGTATTTCTATTATCACCAATTAAGTCTTTTGCTGCAACTGGATTTGTATCTTTTGTATTTTTATTTCAATTTCTATTGCAGTTTAAATTAGGTTTTCTATTTCAATTTGTTTCATTTGCATCATGTTTTGTTGTTAAGTGAAATTTTTATCATATGGTGTTTATATTTTCAGTTCACTAGTCATGGAAAAGTTTTTTAAAAGAAAAACAAATGAAGAATATGCAAGTTCTTCTATTATGCGTTCACGATTAGAGCTTAACGTAGATGATCTTCCTGCGGACCCTGGATTACAAAAAAGTATTTATGATTATGAGCCGAATGATAGAGAGAAGGTTCGAAGATGGTATCTGCAAAAAAAGCTTTCCAGCCCAGAAATCATATTTTTCCTACAAGGATGTCTGGAAACGATCCACGTAGATTTATTAGTTCATGGTTTCAAGAATATAGTTACTGGTTGAAATATAGCATAGAAAAAGATGTCGCGTTTTGTTTATGTTGTTATTTATTCAAGCCCGTTCATGGAGACCAAGGCGGCGGAGATGCTTTCGTTAGTGGTGGGTTCACTAATTGGAAGCATAAAGATAGATTAAATGTTCATGTGGGGAATCATAATAGTGTCCACAACCAATGTTTGAAGGCTTGCATAAATCTGATGAATGAAAAACAATACATTGAAATTGCTCTGTGTACTCAATCTGACCAAGCTTGAATGGATTATCGTACACGCCTAGAAGCATCAATGGCCTGCCAAGAAGTTAAGCACTAGGCGGGTGGGTCCGTACTCCATTATTAGTCGTATTGGGACAAACGCCTACCGACTTGACATCCCGGCCAGTATGGGAATTCACCATGTGTTTAATGTTGAGGATCTGACTCCATACTATGAATCTCATGAGTATGTGGACTCGAGCAGTGGAGATACCCAACCGCCCCACCCCCACCATCATTGTCTTACCACTCTCTTACCTCACCTACGTCTGATGGTCACCACAGTCCACCCAGTGCTACCACCCACCCACCTGGGGATTCGTCTTCTTTGGTTCCACCACCAGCACCGCCGATCGCACTGGGTTCCACCCTTCGAGAGATGAGCAATGAGAGCATCACAGAGTTCATATTCCATCAGTTTGTTCCTACTTCAGATGGGCCGCGTTGTCGCTACTTGGTACATTGGCGGGACCGCCCCGATGCAGTTGATGCTTGGATACTTGCAGCAGAGCTTGATTGATTCGCCCCTGAACTTCGACTTCAGCACGACCGTCTCCATTCACCGGAGATGACAGCTTTTCAGTCAAGGGGAATTTATTTGTCCACCCTTCGTCGTTGACACTTGAACGACTTCCGGTGGACCTCTTCGAGTTGTACCTGGCGATCAGCGAGAGAATTCCGATCTCAATTCATCTGGAGATGAATTCTTTCAAGCCGGGGAGATTGATGTGGAGCAGAGACGAGGACCCGTTTTGGGCCCGTTCGGAACTGATTTGGCAACTTTCCATATTATCGATGTATTTTAAGGGTCGGACCCACCGGTCAATCATAGCCGTTGATGGGAATGCCCTAGCATTTCTTTTCTTATAAATAAGAGTAGTAGGGGGCTGAATTCAGTCATTGCAGAATAGCATCCACCTCGCCATCGCCGTACCACCCGTTTCCCTCTGATTGCCCGTCTACATATTCGGCCCTTCAAATTCTCCAGTGTCTCGGTTCAGCCCTCTACGTTGTGAGCTTTGTGGTATTGTATTTTTTGATTTGACATTTTCATTTGGTGATTTAATATATTGTGCTGCGACTATTGCTTGTGTGGAAATTGGCTCTAGTATACTAATAATTGCAGGAGGAATTATTCGCTGCACGCTTTGCTTTGGCCCTCCGAGCGGAGGAAGCCATTATAAAAATTGCTGAAATTAATTGTTTGTTTTCTAATTCAATTATTTGTGTGGTGCTATTAATTTCATTGCTTTATTTAATCGTCGTCGTCACCAACGGTTGCATTGCATTTAGGGTTGTAATAGTGTGTCACCCCCGCACCAGCACTAGAGTCGTAGTCTCTGTGCACCACTAGCCTACCCCTACATCATTTTTGGTATCAGAGGTCAAGGTTAGATCATTTGCATGCTTTGTAGTGGTAGGTCATATAGAGTCTTTAGATTCATCCATGACTAATCATCGTCGTCGTTCCTCTCCTCCATCTGAATATCCTGAGTCTACCTATACCTGACCTTATAGAACCTCTTTAGAGAGATCTTCATGTTATCATTATGATTATCATCGTTCCCTGCACACCACTCCTAGAGATCGTGTCGACCCTCGACACAATTCCATCATGCTAGAGGCGATCACCACGACGAGAGGTCCTCACTGTTGAAACCAGAAACCTGGTCTCTCGTGGAGTTCGGGGTCCCAAAAGAGGGGTGACCTCACACCTACTACACTCGGTGGAATGTCACGGACCGAAGACTTGGGAAGCTATGAACAGACCCTCGGCTCTAGCGCGGAGGTCCCACCTCACACCCGGAAGGCTACCTGAGCTCTTCCCCTCCCTAGCCAATGCTCGAGCTAGGGTGCCTTGGAGGAGCCCTCTCTACTCTACCAAGGAGGAACTAAGGGAGGAGGAAGCCAAAAAGATCCTCTCCAAAGGCACCCAAGGGGGTCTATTTATAGTTTTTCCAAGTCCTGGGGGGCAGAAATGACCAAAATACCCCTACGGCCAAAAGGCCTCGGGCCAATAGAAAGCAGCCACGCCGGGGGGCAGAGAGGTAATCCCCCCCCTCCACCGAGGGCAAGACGGTAAAAGCAAGGGGGCAAGGGTGAGAAGGCTGGGCAAGCTGGCGGCCTGCAAGCTGGGGCGGCCTGCGAGCTGGGGCGGCCTACGCGAGACGGGGCGGCCTGGCGAGCTGGGGCGGCCTGCGAGCTGGGGCGGCCTGCGAGCTGGGGCGGCCTGCGAGCTGGGGCGGCCTGGCGAGCTGGGGCGGCCTGCGAGCTGGGGCGGCCTGGCGAGCTGGGGCGGCCTGCGAGCTGGCCTACTTGGCGAGCTGGGGCGGCCTGCGAGCTGGGGCGGCCTGCGAGCTGGGGCGGCCTGCGAGCTGGGGCGGCCTGGCGAGCTGGGGCGGCCTGCGAGCTGGCCTACTTGGCGAGCTGGGGCGGCCTGCGAGCTGGGGCGGCCTGCGAGCGGCCTGCGAGCTGGGGCGGCATGCGAGCTGGGGCGGCCTGCGAGCTGGGGCGGCCTGCGAGCTGGGGCGGCCTGCGAGCTGGGGCGGCCTGGCGAGCTGGGGCGGCCTGCGAGCTGGGGCGGCCTGCGAGCTGGCCTACTTGGCGAGCTGGGGCGGCCTGCGAGCTGGGGCGGCCTGCGAGCTGGGGGCGGCCTGCGAGCTGGGGCGGCCTGCGAGCTGGGGCGGCCTGCGAGCTGGGGGCGGCCTGCGAGCTGGGGCGGCCTGCGAGCTGGGGCGGCCTGCCGCGGCCTGCCGAGCTGGGGCGGCCTGCGAGCTGGCCTACTTGGCGAGCTGGGGCGGCCTGCGAGCTGGGGCGGCCTGCGAGCTGGGGCGGCCTGCGAGCTGGGGCGGCCTGCGAGCTGGCCTACTTGGCGAGCTGGGGCGGCCTGCGAGCTGGGGCGGCCTGCGAGCTGGGGCGGCCTGCGAGCTGGGGGCGGCCTGCGAGCTGGGGCAAGGCGAGCTGCGGCCTGGCGAGCTGGCCTACTTGGCGAGCTAGCCTCCTCGGCGAGACGGCAGCCTGGGCGAGGCGGCGGTCTGGCGAGCTGGGGCGGCCTGCGCGAGACGGGGCAAGGCGAGCTGCGGCCTGGCGAGCTGGCCTACTTGGCGAGCTAGCCTCCTCGGCGAGACGACAGCCTGGGCGAGGCGGCGGTCTGGCGAGCTGGGGCGGCCTGCGCGAGACGGGGCAAGGCGAGCTGCGGCCTGGCGAGCTGGCCTTCTTGGCGAGCTAGCCTCCTCGGCGAGACGACAGCCTGGGCGAGGCGGCGGTCTGGCGAGCTGGCCTGCTGCTTACGCGGCCTGGGGCCGGGCTGAGGCGGCTTAGGCGGCCTGGGGCCGGGCTGAGGCGACCTGGGGCCGGGTTCTCGAGAGTGCCTTGGGGGGAGAAATATTTTCTCCCCCTACTAGTATGTTCCCAAGCCAGAGCCAAAATTGGCAACCGAGAGTGCAAAATCTCCAAAAAGCTTAAAAACGGGTTTGCCTTGTTTTGGGCCCACTCTTCGCGAATACGGGGTTGTACACAATCCCCGCTCTTTTCGAGGTTGGCACAAGCTCGGAAAGAAACATCCAACCCAACGTATTCGCGGAGTGTAACTTCCCTGAGGGGTCAACCTGTCAAGCCAGCTAATGGGAGTCTAGGTGACGAGACGACTTCGGGGTGCAAACACTTAGCCTCCACGAGAAGTACCACCGGCCCTGCCCAACTAGTGAGAGCTTGGGCAGCGGGACCATCTCGGGGCAAAAAGGAACTTACTCCCCCCGAGGCACATTCGACCCAACCAGCTAGTGGGAGCCTGGCTGAGGAGATCCTCTCGGGGGTGGGGCTTGATCTTCCCGAGGCACATTCGACCCAACCAGCTAATGGGAGCCTGGCTGAGGAGATCCTCTCGGGGGTGGGGCTTGATCTCCCCGAGGCACATTCGACCCAACCAGCTAGTGGGAGCCTGGCTGAGGAGATCCTCTCGAGGGTGGGACTTGATCTCCCCGAGGCACATTCGACCCAACCAGCTAGTGGGAGCCTGGCTGAGGAGATCCTCTCGGGGGTGGGACTTGATCTCCCCGAGGCACATTCGACCCAACCAGCTAGTGGGAGCCTGGCTGAGGAGATCCTCTCGAGGGTGGGACTTGATCTCCCCGAGGCACATTCGACCCAACCAGCTAGTGGGAGCCTGGCTGAGGAGATCCTCTCGAGGGTGGGACTTGATCTCCCCGAGGCACATTCGACCCAACCAGCTAGTGGGAGCCTGGCTGAGGAGATCCTCTCGGGGGTGGGACTTGATCTCCCCGAGGCACATTCGACCCAACCAGCTAGTGGGAGCCTGGCTGAGGAGATCCTCTCGGGGGTGGGACTTGATCTCCCCGAGGCACATTCGACCCGACCAGCTAATGGGAGCCTGGCTGAGGAAACCCTCTCGGGGGTGGGACTTAATCTCCCCGAGGCACATTCGACCCAACCAGCTAGTGGGAGCCTGGCTGAGGAGATCCTCTCGGGGGTGGGACTTGATCTCCCCGAGGCACATTCGATCCAACCAGCTAGTGGGAGCCCTGCTGAGGAGATCCTCTCGAGGGTGGGACTTGATCTCCCCGAGGCACATTCGACCCAACCAGCTAGTGGGAGCCTGGCTGAGGAGATCCTCTCGGGGGTGGGACTTGATCTCCTCGAGGCACATTCGACCCAACCAGCTAGTGGGAGCCTGGCTGAGGAGATCCTCTCGGGGTGGGACTTGATCTCCCCGAGGCACATTCGACCCAACCAGCTAGTGGGAGCCTGGCTGAGGAGATCCTCTCGGGGGTGGGACTTGATCTCCCCGAGGCACATTCGACCCAACCAGCTAGTGGGAGCCTGGCTGAGGAGATCCTCTCGGGGGTGGGACTTGATCTCCCCGAGGCACATTCGACTCAACCAGCTAATGGGAGCCTGGCTGAGGAGATCCTCTCGAGGGTGGGACTTGATCTCCCCGAGGCACATTCGACCCAACCAGCTAGTGGGAGCCTGGCTGAGGAGATCCTCTCGGGGGTGGGACTTGATCTCCCCGAGGCACATTCGACCCAACCAACTAGTGGGAGCCTGGCTGAGGAGATCCTCTCGGGGGTGGGACTTGATCTCCCCGAGGCACATTCGACCCAACCAGCTAATGGGAGCCTGGCTGAGGAGATCCTCTCGGGGGTGGGACTTGATCTCCCCGAGGCACATTCGACCCAACCAGCTAGTGGGAGCCTGGCTGAGGAGATCCTCTCGGGGGTGGGACTTGATCTCCCCGAGGCACATTCGACCCAACCAGCTAATGGGAGCCTGGCTGAGGAGATCCTCTCGGGGGTGGGAAACCAGGTGTGCTACTTAAATTCTACCAAATCCAACATCCTCAAAAGGGGAAAATATTGGGTTACATGATCCCCCCGACTCAGCTGGTCGGGGGCTAGACTCATTACAAGATAAGATACATACAGGACTCTGCCGGGGCGAGGCTTCCTCAGGGGGTCTGGGCCCGGTGGTCGCCATCCGCTTCCTGCTCGCCGGACACTTCCATCCTGCTTAGGCTCTCCATGATCTTCTCCATCTCCTCTGCCTTGGCCAACCAAGAGATGGTGTTGACGGCCGTGACGTAGCACTGTCTCGCCATCCTGGAGTCTCCCTTGACTCTGACCTGGATCCCTCCTGAGCTGAACTTGAGGCATTGGTGGAAGGAAGATGGCACGCAACGGAAGGCGCTGATGAGGGGCCTTCCGAAGATAACATTGTAGCTGCTTGGAGCGTCAACAATGACAAACCTGCAGTTCCTTGAGATTCCCCCTAACTTCACCTGGAGTCTGACTCCACCCTCCACTTCCTTCCTCTCCCCTGAAAATCCAAACAGGGGTCCGTCGGAGGCCAACACCCTCCTTGGCTCTACCTTCATCTCGTCAAACGCCTTTTTGAAAACGACGTTGACGGAGCTTCCATTGTCAACCAAGATTCGGGAGACGGTGTAGCCCTCGATGGCAGTCTGGATGACAAGCGCATCGCAAAAAGGGTCTTCATGATCCGGCAAGTCCTTTACCGAGAAGGTGATCTTCTCCTCCTGGGGCGGGGTCTGGGAGGTTGAGGCGACGCTCCTTCGGTACATGACATGGAGGCTTGCCTTCCGAGTGGCCTCAACCCCCACTCCACCGTGGATCACTCCTATACCACCTCGGGTTCCCACGTCGACCCGGTCCTCGCATACGTCATCCCCCCCTTCTCTGGGTAGAACCTCTTCAACCCGCACTGGCGGCTGTGGCTGGGCAGGGCCTCTTGCCCCCCTCACTTCCAGAAACTCGGGGCAGGTAGTCGTGGCGTGCCCCTCCACCTGGTGGAAGTCACAGTATGGTAGCGCTCCTCCCCTCCTTCGGCGGGCTGGGTGTTCTCTCCTGTTTCCTCTTCTCCCTCCACCTATCGCCAAGGCCTGCTGCGGAGGGGGTAAGAGCTGCCTTGGGGCTTGCCTTTGGAAGTTGTATCTCCCTTGGCCTCCCTGGAAATTCCCCGCTCCGTGGATGAGGGCTCTTCCTGGGCCTTGGGCAGGTCCTCCCTGCTGCCTCCAGCCTGGTTCCGGACCCTCCTGTCCCTGGAACCCCTGAGCTCTCTGCTCCTCTCTCCTTCTTCCTTCTTGATGCCTTGAGCCACCCTGCTCCTTTGACTCCACCTCCGTCAACTTTTCCAACCTCTTGACAAATGCTGGGTTGGCTGCCTCCATGGCAATCTCCTCTGCCGCTCTTTCCATCAGCTCCTCGAAGGAAAGGGGGGCCTTCCGGGTCAAGCTCATCTTGAAGAAGCCCTCCTTCAGCCCAACGGTGAAGGCCATCTGGAGAGCATACCCTGGCATCTCCTGTACCTCCAAGATCTCCTCTTGGAACCTGTCTACGTAGCGGGCCAGCGACTCCTCGGCCGCCTGTCTTATCAAGAAGATGGACTCAGGACTCCTCTTCCGCTTCTTGGAGGTGGAGAAGCGGAGCTGGAAGCTTCGGCTCAAGTCCTCGAACCCGTAGATCGACCTCGGAGGGAGTTGATGGAACCAGTCCCTTGACTTCTCCTTCAGCGTGATCGCAAAGAGGCGACACTTGAAGGCATCCGTCATTGGCCTGATTGAGACCGCATCCTCGAACCACTGCAGATGCTGGACGGGGTCATCCTTCCCCGTATAGTAAGCCATGTCTGGCTCTCTGAACCCCTCGGGAACGGGAGCTGAGATGATCAGCTCGCTGAAGGGTGACCCCCTAAGGGGTGGTCTCGCCACCTCCACTCGCGCGACCTGCTCGCCTGGGAGGTTGGCACTCGCCGGGCTAGAGAACAGCTCCCGGCCAGTGAGGTCTCGCTCGACCCCATCTCCCATCCTTTCCTTCCCTGGCCTTCTTCCTGGTGCACTTCCTTCTCCCCCCGCTGGGGTCATCTCGCCTAGACCCCTGGGAGTCGACTCGTCGAGGGGGGGAGCTAGCTCCTGGGGGGTCGGGGTGGAGCTGCCACCCTGAGGAGCAATGCTTCGCAGCATCTCCATGATACCCTGGATGGAGGCCATGAACTCTTGCCTCCCCACAAAGGGTCCTGAGCTAGGGAGCTCGCCGAGATCATCACTACCTCTCTCACCTCCAGTCATGACTCTCTCCCGAGATCTTCTGTGCTGGTCACTCTCCACGCTCACCGCACCAAAATGTTGAAACCAGAAACCTGGTCTCTCGTGGAGTTCGGGGTCCCAAAAGAGGGGTGACCTCACACCTACTACACTCGGTGGAATGTCACGGACCGAAGACTTGGGAAGCTATGAACAGACCCTCGGCTCTAGCGCGGAGGTCCCACCTCACACCCGGAAGGCTACCTGAGCTCTTCCCCTCCCTAGCCAATGCTCGAGCTAGGGTGCCTTGGAGGAGCCCTCTCTACTCTACCAAGGAGGAACTAAGGGAGGAGGAAGCCAAAAAGATCCTCTCCAAAGGCACCCAAGGGGGTCTATTTATAGTTTTTCCAAGTCCTGGGGGGCAGAAATGACCAAAATACCCCTACGGCCAAAAGGCCTCGGGCCAATAGAAAGCAGCCACGCCGGGGGGCAGAGAGGCAATCCCCCCCTCCACCGAGGGCAAGACGGTAAAAGCAAGGGGGCAAGGGTGAGAAGGCTGGGCAAGCTGGCGGCCTGCGAGCTGGGGCGGCCTGCGAGCTGGGGCGGCCTACGCGAGACGGGGCGGCCTGGCGAGCTGGGGCGGCCTGCGAGCTGGGGCGGCCTGCGAGCTGGGGCGGCCTGCGAGCTGGGGCGGCCTGCGAGCTGGGGCGGCCTGGCGAGCTGGGGCGGCCTGCGAGCTGGGGCGGCCTGGCGAGCTGGGGCGGCCTGCGAGCTGGCCTACTTGGCGAGCTGGGGCGGCCTGCGAGCTGGGGCGGCCTGCGAGCTGGGGCGGCCTGCGAGCTGGGGCGGCCTGGCGAGCTGGGGCGGCCTGCGAGCTGGGGCGGCCTGCGAGCTGGGGCGGCCTGCGAGCTGGGGCGGCCTGCGAGCTGGGGCGGCCTGCGAGCTGGCCTACTTGGCGAGCTGGGGCGGCCTGCGAGCTGGGGCGGCCTGCGAGCTGGGGGCGGCCTGCGAGCTGGGGCGGCCTGCGAGCTGGGGCGGCCTGCGAGCTGGGGCGGCCTGGCGAGCTGGGGCGGCCTGCGAGCTGGGGCGTCCTGGCGAGCTGGGGCGGCCTGCGAGCTGGGGCGGCCTGCGAGCTGGGGCGGCCTGCGAGCTGGCCTACTTGGCGAGCTGGGGCGGCCTGCGAGCTGGGGCGGCCTGCGAGCTGGGGGCGGCCTGCGAGCTGGGGCGGCCTGCGAGCTGGGGCGGCCTGGCGAGCTGGGGCGGCCTGCGAGCTGGCCTACTTGGCGAGCTGGGGCGGCCTGCGAGCTGGGGCGGCCTGCGAGCTGGGGCGGCCTGCGAGCTGGCCTACTTGGCGAGCTGGGGCGGCCTGCGAGCTGGGGCGGCCTGCGAGCTGGGGGCGGCCTGCGAGCTGGGGCAAGGCGAGCTGCGGCCTGGCGAGCTGGCCTACTTGGCGAGCTAGCCTCCTCGGCGAGACGGCAGCCTGGGCGAGGCGGCGGTCTGGCGAGCTGGGGCGGCCTGCGCGAGACGGGGCAAGGCGAGCTGCGGCCTGGCGAGCTGGCCTACTTGGCGAGCTAGCCTCCTCGGCGAGACGACAGCCTGGGCGAGGCGGCGGTCTGGCGAGCTGGGGCGGCCTGCGCGAGACGGGGCAAGGCGAGCTGCGGCCTGGCGAGCTGGCCTTCTTGGCGAGCTAGCCTCCTCGGCGAGACGACAGCCTGGGCGAGGCGGCGGTCTGGCGAGCTGGCCTGCTGCTTACGCGGCCTGGGGCCGGGCTGAGGCGGCTTAGGCGGCCTGGGGCCGGGCTGAGGCGGCTTAGGCGGCCTGGGGCCGGGTTCTCGAGAGTGCCTTGGGGGGAGAAATATTTTCTCCCCCTACTAGTATGTTCCCCAAGCCAGAGCCAAAATTGGCCACCGAGAGTGCAAAATCTCCAAAAAGCTTAAAAACGGGTTTGCCTTGTTTTGGGCCCACTCTTCGCGAATACGGGGTTGTACACTCACGTCTTCATCATTACACCTCTTCGCGATTTCACGATGATAGAATTGAATATCGTTTAGGTCATTGCCGCTACACATCTCCTCTAGGAGAGGGGCCTAGGTTTGGATGTGAGCGACCCTCACTGCACGTTCACAGGGCCCATACGCACACACGAGCACAATCTGATTATGTTAGGAGCTACCATCAAGATGACCCTCATGAACCCTATAGAGGTCACCATCGGCAGGAACACAATACACGTAGAGACCCTTCTAATGTTCCACCAATAGAGTTACCTGAGGCTGAATTTATGCGATTAGTTCTTGACCGCTTTGATCTCTTAGAAGTTCAATTTGATCGCTTAGGGGTTAGGGGTTACCTTGGAGAAGAAGATACAAGACTAGGAGTCGTCACTTAGGGTCCACGGTGTCGGCATCGGGGAGGGATTGCTGGAATCCGGGAATAGCTTTCTTCAAATTCTGCAATGACTGAATTCAGCCCCCCTACAACTCTTATTTATAAGAAAAGAAATGCTAGAGCATTCCCATCAACGGCTATGATTGGCCGGTTGGTTCGGCCCTTAAAATACATCGATAATAGACTAAAAAATATAAACTAATATAGTGTTTTGACTCGCGACGACGTTCGGGACGCAATCGCGAGGCCCGATCGTCGATCCGGGCATGCCAAATATGGAAAGTTGCCAAATCAGCCCTGAACGGGCCCAAAGCGCGTCCTCGCCTCTGCTCCGCATCAAACCTGATGAATGAAAAGCAACACATTGAAATTGCTTTGTGTACTCAATCTGACCAAGCTCAAATGAATTATCGTACACACCTAGAAGCATCAGTGGATTGCATTAGGTTTCTTCTAAAGCAAGGATTAGCCTTTCGAGGCCAATGAATCTTGTGACTCAAGCAACCGAGGAAACTTTCTTGAACTCCTTCACTTTCTCGCCGACCATAATGAAAATATAAGTAATGTGATATTAAAGAATGCTCCTGAAAATCTTAAGTTAGTAGCACCAAACATTCAAAGGAATATTGTGCAGGTCGTAGCAATAGAGACTACAGGTTCTATCATGAAAGATATTGTCCAAGCTAAATTATTTTCAATTTTAGTTGATGAAGCTCGCGATTTATCAGTTAAAGAGCGGATGACAGTTGTTTTACGTTATGTTGATGAAAAAGGAAGAGTAATATAGCGCTTTCTAGGTATTGTGCATGTAGAGAATACTGCAGTTTCATCACTAAAGGCAGTTATTGGGTCTTCTTTTGCTAAACATGGGTTGAGTATATCCTTCAGGGGTCAAGGGTATGATGGAGCAAGTAACATGCAAGGTGAATTCAATGGGATTAAAGAATTGATTATGGCCGAAAATTCATCTGCATATTATGTTCATTGCTTTGCTCATCAACTTCAATTGACACTCGTTGCTGTTGCAAATAAACATATCAAGGTTTGCTCTTTTTTAAGCTTGATAACAATTATAACAAATATTATTGGAGCATCATGCAAGCGTAGAGACATTCTCCGAGAGAAGCAATATACAAAAGTTATTGAAAAATTTACAGTGGCGAAGTGGAAACAGGAAGAGGCTTGAATCAAGAGAGAGCACTTACAAGGGTTGGGGACACAAGGTGAAATTCTCATTATAGAACTCTCTTGAATTTAATTTGTTTGTTCTCCTCTATGATTACAGTGCTTGAAGTAATTGAAGAGGATGACAATCTTTCAGAGCATAGAGCTGAAGCAAGTGATTTATTGGAGGCTATGCAATGTTTTGAATTTGTGTTTTGACTCATTTAATGAAATCTATATTAGAAATTACAAATGAGTTGTCGCAAGCATTACAAAGGAACGATCAAGATCTTGTAAATGTTATGACTCTTGTCAAAGTTTTCAAGATACGACTGCAAGCAATGAGAGACAATGGATGGGAACCTCTATTAAATGAAGTTGCTATCTTTTGCAAAAAAAACATGATATTAATGTTCTAAATATGAAAGACAAATTTGTAGCTTGAGGGAGATCGAGACGCAAATCCGAAAATAATACGAACCTTCACTTCTATCGAGTTGAATTATTTTATGCAGTTATTGATCTACAACTTACTGAGCTTAATAGTCGATTTGATGAAGTAAACACGGAATTGCTTCTATGTATGGCATGTTTAGATCCAAGTAATGATTTTTCGGTTTTTGATAAGCAGAAATTAGTTCGATTCGCTGAATATTATCTGTTGGACTTTTCCCCAATTGCTTTAATGGAACTTGATAATCAACTTGAAAGTTACATTTTAGACGTTCGGTCATGCGGAGAATTCTCAGATGTTAGAGGGCTTGGAGGATTGGCTCAAAAGTTAGTACAATTAAAGAAAGATGTTTTATACCCATTATTATATTTGCAACTGCAAGTGTAGAGAGAGCTTTCTCTGCAATGAAGATTATCAAAATATCATTACGCAGTCGGATGGGAGATGATTGGATGAATGCTTGTCTAGTAACCTATATAAAAAAGATATCTTCTCTACTATCAAAAACAAAGATATTATGAAATATTTTAAGAACATGAAACATCGAAGAGGAGTACTGTAAGCAAGTAAGTATTTTAATTTTGTTAATTAAAAATGTCCTAATTTGTAGTCATTTTTATTGTATGTATGTATCAACATTTTGTGTTTTTATATTATTGAACGCTCCCACTGGAAAATCTTGTTGGGTCCGCCTATGTCTCTCGCAGCCCGGATCCGCCTCCATACAATCGGATCTACCTTTCCCGGCCTGATCCCGCTTCCCTCAGTCAGATCCAGTCGTTCCCCTCATCATCCCACCTCCGGTTCCGCCTCGGATCGCCGTCAAAGCACATCCTTCCTCGAGATCTCCATTGTCTTGGACAGCTCCCTTATTCGGCGAGTCACTTGTTGTATTGGATTAATATTTTCAGCATTATCTTATCATTTTGGATCGAATGCTTGCTTAGATAAATTGTCTGTGGATAGATCGTTCTCGAACCGTTTGTGATTTGCAGGTGGGACCTATTTGCTGAGCGTTTAGCTTTGGTCCTCCGAGCGGAAGAAAGTCATTAAATGTTTTACTAACTGAATGTTTTTCTCCTTTTATATATTGTTGCGTGAGTTAAATATTATTATTGCTTGTGCTGATTTGTCACCATCAACGACGACTGCATTGCATATAGGATAGGGATTGGTGTTTCAAGTTCTCATTCCCCACCCATAGTAGTCTTAGATTTGTGCACCTTTTAGCCTACCCTACATCAAAAATCCTGATTATCATCATCTTAAAACATTTGCTTGTCTGTGTTTTGTTGCCACTCTTCAAACCCACCGCACCAAATTTCAACCCCGAGCTGCACCTGCTGTTTTTGTGGGTTATCCTTTAGAATAAAAAGGATACAAACTTTACAATTTGCTTACAAAATAATTCTTCATCCCTCGAGATGTAATTTTTCATGAAACTCGATTTTCTTTTGTTGTCAACAATCCTGATTTTCCTGTAGTTGACATTTTATTATCTCGTCTTACCATTACCGCAGTGATTTTGGTCAACCACCAAATATGCCAAATACACCTACTACTACTAATACTCAACCTCCTGTTGACCCGACATTGATACCTGATTCAACTCCTACATCTATTTCTTCCTCTCCTTCTGTTTTACCTGTAATACGCAAATTTACTCGTATTATCAAAAAAACTTCACATCTTCATGACTATGCATGTTCCTCTTCTACTTATCCTATACAAAATCACCTCAACTACAATAAGTTATATTCTCCATGCAAAGATTTTATTCTTCAAATTTCTACAACTTATGAACCACAATTTTATCAAGCGGTTAAGTATCCTGAGTGGAGACGAGCCATGGCTGACGAGCTTCATATCATGGATTCCAATAATACATGGTATGTTGTTCCTTTATCACCAAACAAGAGATGTGTTGGTTGTCGTTGGATATACATAGTTAAATACAGGGCTGATGGGAGCGTGAATAGGTACAAAGCGCGATTGGTTGCCAAGAGATACTCCCAACAAGCTGGAATTGATTTTTCAGATACATTTTATCCACTTGTGAAGCTCACCTTTGTGTGTGTTCTTATGGTTGTTGCTGCAACAAAGAGCTAGTCCATCTTGCAATGGGATATGAATAATGCATTTCTAAACCGCAACTTGAATGAAGAAATTTGCGTGACTTTGCCATTGGGATATCCAATTCAAGGGGAGAATTTGGTTTGTAAATTCCATAAATCCGTTTATGGCTTACGACAAGCTTCTCAACAGTGGTTTCAACAATTTTCTTCAACCCTTTTACTTAATGGCTTTTATCCAATCGAAGAATGGTTATTTTTTGCTTGCTTTTGGTTCGGGAGAGAGCTTGGTGATCCTATTATTTATGTTGATGGTATAGTTCTCATCAGGCCTAGCTTACCTTCACTTCATCATGTGCAGTCTCTACTCCAAAAGATTTTTAAACTAAAAAAGCTGGGTGATTTGAAATATTTCCTGGGATTAGAAGATGCTCGATCATCTGCTGACATTTCTTTATCACAACTGAAATACACTCTAAGCCTTCTCGATTACACTGGTTTTCTTAATTCAAAACCAGCTCATTTTCCAATGAATCTTAACCTCAAAATATATGTCTTGATGGCTATCCTTTGCATGATGCTTCATACTGCCGGTTAATTGGGCATCTCATGTACTTGATAGTTACCCGTCCAGACATATTATATGATGCACAAAAACTGAGCCAATTCATGGCTTCTCCTCGCACAAGTCATCTGCATGTAGTGCAACATATGCTCCAATAATGATCGATGCATCCGTCGTCGCGCCCGAGGACGCGTGAACCCATCACGCGACAGTTATCTTTTTATTATTATTATTATTATTTATTTGCTATTTCATTTTTTGTATCTCTTTTCATGCACTCGTTATTAGTTTCAGCTTAACGGTGTGACCGGCTGGTGAGACCCCTAATAAAAAGATATGATAATTTGAGTAGTTAGTACGATAGGGGAAAGCTTAATTTATTTAAGAGAAGTGTAAAATTAATCCCATGAAAATCAAGTCAAATATATGCTCTAACTTTGAAAATCTAGCTGCAATTTGAAATACATTATTGTGCTGAAATATTTTGGAAATCAATTTTTGGAAAGCTGTCAAAATCTTCTTGAGAATTGAATACCAAAAATTTTTTGGAAATCAATTTGGGGACAGCCTCAAAACATTTGTGGAAAACTGTGAATAGGATAAGGAAAGAAAAATTAAAATGAGCTATAAAAGTACAGCCACGAAGGAGAAAACTAGACCTGAAAAATCAGAGGAAAACGAACCTATTTTGTATTTCCTCTATGACCGGTCCCAATTCACTCCCACCGTTGTTCCCTTCATTCAGTGACGCCATCAGCACCGTGCCGCCAGAGTCGACGAAGGCGCCGCCTCCAATAGCTGCTATCCGTCGACCCCCGCCTCAGCTCCAGGCGAGCACCTCGTTGAACCTCCCGCCTGTGCAAGCTTCCACCGCCCCCCTGTTCAAGATCCGCATCCCAAAAGCCCGATCTGGCGGCTACCAACCCTCATCCTCTCAAATCGCCATCAACAACATCATATTCCGACAATTTGAACCCTTGTCCAGTCCATTCGAAGGTCGGTCGGTCGGTCTATTTTCAAGTCAGCACAAAAAAAGCTGCCGAGTAGAGAACACACCAAGCTTTCACCGTTGGATTTTGGGAGAGCCCGTCCAACCTAGGTAACACTTGCACTTTCACGAAACATCAAATTAATTTTATGCGACTCAATTAAATAATGTTAAGTTTGTCTCGAGCGTTCGATCTACTCATATTATTGTTACTTCATAAGTTGTTCTTGTGACTCTGCTTATGGTTGTATAAGTCTCGAAATATGTTCAACTCGGAAACGCACGAGAGATTCGTCTGCAACGAAATCAACGATTATTATTGAAGTTCATTACGACGAGTGTAATTCCGCGCTCAACACTTGATTTGGCCAACTCGGCTCACCTTTCAAAATTAACATCCATTTTATTTCTAAAAATCACAACTTTATTTTATATCAAAATACAATATTTTGATTTAAAATATTTAACTTTTCAAAACCCGAATCCTAGGTTACATAAATGATCTTCGTCAAGGCTTATTATTTCCTGCAAATAATGATCTTCGTCTCTCTGCCTATTCAGATGTTGATTGGGGAAACTACTTAGACACTTGAAGATCGACTACCGGCTTCTTTGTCTTCTTAGGAGAATCTCTCATATCATGGAAATCCAAAAGACAGTGAACTGTTTCAAAATCCTCAATGGAAGCATAATACAACACTGCAGCTTCTTTAGCCAGTGAGAACATTTGGCTACGATGTCTTCTTCTTTATTTTGAAATACACGTGTCAACAACTATGGTCTTTTGTGACAATCAATCAACACTTCACTTGGCCGCAAACCCAACATTGCATGAACGATCTAAACATATTGACATAGACTGTCATTTTGTTCGTGAACTTATTCAGTCCGGTTGTTTGAAGCTAGTTATCAAGGCCCAATAACAGATTGCAGATTTATTGACAAAGGCTTTACCAAAAATTCAATGAGTTTTTAATGTCCAAGATGGATAGTTTAGATGTCTACTCCCCATCTTGAAGGGGAATTTTACCGTTTCTAATTAGCTGACATTATCTATTAGTTTTTTCTTAACTGAGTCAGTTAGTTATTTTCTTTTCCATTTGAATGTGCTTATATATACAAGTCACGTTGAACATATGCACGGAGATTTGACGTGACTTTTTTTGGGGCCCAAATCGGGGGTCTAAACGGCGTGACTTTTTTCAGGGCCCAAATCGGGGGTCTAAACGGCTTCAAATCAAAAAGTGATCAACATGAAAGTTGTAGATCTCAACAACTTTCATGTCGAACATTTTTCCTAAAAATACATGAAAGTGGGCATATTTTCAAAAGGCACGTGTAACCATTTTCATTTTTACATTAAATTGTGTGTGTGTGCGCGCGCTATTTTTGTTCATTAATGAGAATAGGGGTACAAGATCCAAACCCCGGTCAAAATTTTTAGTCGGGTCGACTGCAACATTCATCACCACATATGATAATAAAATTTTGGGGGTTAGCAGGACCAATGGTTTACCCAGGAATACTGCTTATGCTTCTAATTCTCACACCCTGCCTACTTAAAATTTTGATTTCAACCCATGCAATGCTAGCTCTGCTTTGGCTCTAAACCAACATTGTGGTGATAATCTGTGGAATTGGGAGTTGCTGCTAAACACCATGCTATTGCTGTCAGGAATTGATCAATCTACTATATGTTGATCCTGATTAGGTTCACATAGCAGATTCTAATTTTCAAGTTAACGTTGTAATATATCAACAAAAAAGTATGACAAAACTTTGTTAATTAACTTCACTCTGTTGTGATGGTGCAGGGCATAGAGTGGGACTGCTAGAAGCAATTTGGATGGGTGGCGTATGAAATCATAAATGTAGTTACCTTTAGGGACTAAACTTCTTACTTAGATTTTTGTTGTCTTAGATTTTTGTTGTTGTTGAATATTTCAAAATGCTATTCTGCAGTTGTTGTAAAACACACAAGCGTTGAGATGATAGTGTACGTAACAGAAAATTGAACCGAGACTATCTGCCCGATCTTGCTTGAGAATTTTTTTTTGGCATCAAGAAGAAAATTAAGAACAAGGGAGATATACAAAATTGTGTTAATTACAGAGGAATTAAATTGATGAGTCATACCATATAATTATGGGAATGAGTAATAGAAAGAAGAGTAAGACGGGAGACTAACATCTCAAATAATAAATTTGGATTCATGTTAGGGCGGTTGACCATGAAAGTTATACATCTCTTAAGGAGGCTCATTGACAACTACCGGGGAAGAAAAGATTTGCATATGTTGTTTATTGATCTTGAGAAGGCTTATGATAGAGTTCCAAGGGAGATCTTATGGAAAGTCTTAGAAAAGAAAGGTGTAAATGTATCATATATTGACATAATCAAAGATATGTATAAAAATTCAGTGATAAGGGTGAGGACGAAGGATTAACACAAGAATTCCATATAACTGTTGGCTTACATCAAGGTTCAGCTTTAAACTCTTATCTCTTTACTCTTATTTTAGATGAACTTACCGGACATATCCAACAAGCAATACATTGGTATTTATTGTTTGCGGATGATATCGTTTTGGTTGATGAGACGCGTGAGGGTGTAAACGAAAAACTTGAATCTTGGCGAGACACTTTAGAAAAGAAGGGTTTTAGGTTGAGCAGGGCAAAGACGGAGTATATGGAACTTAAATTTAGCAGTACACAAAGGAGGGATGACGTCGTTATTAAATTGGATGATGAAGATATTTCTTGTAGTGAATGTTTTAAATATCTTGGATCGATAGTTCAAAACGACGTAGTTATTGATAAAGATGTGACATATAGAATCCAAGCGGGTTGGTTGAAGTAGAGAGACGCATCTGGGATCTTATGTGTTCGTAAAGTACCATTAAACTTTAAGGGCAAGTTTTACCGTACTGCAATTAGACCAGCGATGCTCTATGGTTCAGAGTGTTTGGCAGTGAATTGTGTACATGAGCAAAAAATGGGAGTTGCGGAGATGAGAATGCTTAGGTGGATGTGTAGACACACGAGACTGGATAAAATTAGGAATGAATGTATCAGGTTTAAGACAGGAGTAGCACCAATTGCAGAGAAGATGAGAGAAGCTCGACTAAGATGGTTTGGACACGTACAAAGGAGACCATTAGAGGCACCTGTTAGGCGTTGCGAGAGTCTAGTCACTAGGCATGTAAAACGAGGGAGGGGTAGACCAAAAAAGACTTAGAATGAAACTATAAGGAAAGATATGATGTACTTAGGCATTAGTGAGATTATGACAAAAGATAGGGCACAATGACGACAAAGTATCCATCCATATAGCCAACCCCACTATAGTGGGATAAAGGCTTGAGTGTTGTTGTATCAAGGAGAAAATTAAGTGTCCATGATAATTTTTGTTGTATAGCATATAAGAGAAATTTTAACCGCCAAACATAACCTAGGAGCCGTTTGGGAAAGTGGCGTCTCAGACAAAAAAGGGGTCTCTAATGAGAAATGGATCTTCTCAAATTTGGGCGAGAAATATGGCGAAAAATGGAGATTTTGGTCTGCACGGGAAATCTAAAATGAAGAGTGCCCAAAAGCTTTCGTTTTTTTCTCCTATAAGATACATCAAAAGTTCAAAACAAAAATAAAACACCACTTAAATAATGTTGTTAACAAGGAAACCAAAACAAAACCAGAGCAAACTTTCAAAAGCTCTACCTTTGCGGTGTTGGTTTAGGCCACCATTTGGCTGGGTGGATCACGCGTGATCGTTCGGACCGCGCAGCCCGGTTGCGGACGCGGCCTTTTTGGCGGGGGCGCGGCCCAGCCGCGAGGATCCCACCAGCGGCCGTTTTTTGCGGATTTTCAGCAGTATTCGGCCACACGAAGAACTCTGAGGTCGTGGCCTCTGTGAGGATTGGCTTTGCGAAAAATCCACAGAGCAAGAAAAAACATCAGTTAAGACCGTCTTGGAGATCAACATAGCACCCAGCAACGACCGAGCCTGTAGCATTCAAAGAAAAAAGAAGAGTAGCAAATAAATACCAAATAAATATTAATGATAAAAACGAACGAACAATACCCAAGAAGAGTTGGATTGGATTGAATTACCTTCACATTGTCAAGGAAAAATTCTTTGCCGACCATAATAGAAATTGGCAAGTCCATTTCACTGCCTACAGCAGAGATGATTGATAGCGGAGAAACGTGAAGATTATCTGAAATCATATACTTTTGTGAGCCGACAACAAAGGCTTCGCCCACATCAGCCATGGGACTCCACTCTATAACTTCTGCTTGTTCTATTCCATGCTCGCATAGAGCAGATCCACAAGATTTGTCTCCATTATCTAAATAGCACTTTAGGCAGCCCTTGGGCACAATGAACTTTTTTGATGTAATTTCCTCCCAGTGCAGTATTTGGTTCTTATTACATCCGTAGAAGGTAGACAACTTTGGATTCAGTAACATGTTTCTACAAATTTCTGATTTGAAGTACTCTAAGCCCAAACTCTCGGCAGAAGAATACAGATTTTTGATGCAACCACCTAGGGATAGGTTATGGGATACTAATCCCAACACTGCGCCAAGAGGAAAGGTGAGAAAGCTTAACAGCAGATTAATGAAATCAACCCCAACTTCAGCATACAGAATGTTGTTGTTTTCTTTGTTTAAGACGAGCTTTAAGTTAATCTCTTTTTCCGCTTCCTTCACAATAATCTCCTCTTTCATTGGTAAAGAGACACCAGTACTAGCTTGCACGGGAGCATCAGGGAAACAAACATCTGTTAATACCTTGTTGGATACTAATGACCTCCTCAGAAGCTTCAAAATCTGAAATTTATATAAAAAAACTTCTATTATAAGGTGTTGTAATTTAAATGTATTTATTCTGCCTAGCCTTTTTTTTGCAAAGGAATTATAAATAGCTTTACCTCTTCTTTACCCAAATCTATTACCCTCTCCTCCAACATACTAGCGTCTTTAATTTGCATCCCCTTGAAAAGGGATAATCCCTTCAGTAAAGAACACGGAATTACCCGCAGACCATCAGTTATCATAAAGTTGACCTTGTCATTAACAAAGATCCCTCCCTCACCTGATGTTTCTTCGGGCCATTGCAAAGTTTTGCCCATCAGCTTGCCACAGCGGCTGCATAGACACTTTGAGTTATAGGTATAATACGATGTGGACTGGGTTAAGCAATCAGTTTCGCTGCAGATGAAGACAGTCCTAGGATTTGGGTCATGGATTCCTTTGATTTTCAAGTACTCGCATTGCATTTCAGCAGCATTCCGAGGATTGAGAAGCATTTCCTTGCACGCCTCTGTCTGCAGGTGTTTGGCGTCCAGCCGTTCCACGCTTTCGTAAAGCGTATCGAGAGATCCCAAACCGGACTGTTTGCTCAAGAGACGGACGATGGTTGCCAGCGGGAGGGTGAGGAAGCTGAAGAGGACGTCGACGAAATCGGATCCAGCTTCGGCAAACACCACCCGCTTCTTCGCTCTGTCAATCATAAACCTCACTGCAATAGTAGACATGGCTTAGTAGTAGTAGTGCAAAGATGGTGCCTGCCGCATGCAGATAAAGGACGCGGGTTAGGGTTTGTGGGGCAAAGGGAACTCGGGAATCGTAAGAAGGCGCTTCACAACTCACAAGTGACGAAGCACCTTTCTCCACGAGATGACCACCGGACCGGGTGTCGTAATAATTGCGTTTATTGGATTTCAATTTCGAACGCCGGCTGAAAGAAGGATTTTTTTATAAAAAAAAATATTTATATTGGCAGTCCAGCTTTGGCTATTAACAGTCTAACAATATAATAAAAAAACATACATAATATAGCCGCTAATAGCAGCCCAAAACATGAAAAACGTGTATTTTAAAAATATATCTACTATATGATATTTTTAGAAAAAGTGTGCAACATGAAAGTTGTAGGTCTACAACTTTTATGTTGGACACTTTTTTCTAAAAATGTCATATAACAGGCATGTTTTCAGAAACCGCGAAATCCTGACGGAATTATGCTAGTTCCGTTCGGATTTCTCGCCTTTTGAAAATAGGCCTACTATATGACATTTTTAGAAAAAGTGTTCAACATAAAAGTTATAGATTTCGTCGAGATCTAGAAATCTATAACTTTCATGTTGAACACTTTTCCTAAAAAAGTCTTTTTAAAATCTTAAATTTTTGGGCTGTCAATATCCATCGGGCTGCTAATAGCCATTTTTTGGGCTGCTATTCTCTTTGAGCTATCAATAGGCATATAAGGGCTGCCAATATAAACGCCCAAAAAAATAAAACGTACGCACACTTAGGCTCCGTTTGGGGGACTTAGGCTCTGTTTGGCAACCCAGTTGCAGACTGTTCTGGAGGGGATGAGCCAGAGAAGAGAGAAATAGGGCCGTCTTTTTCGGTGAAACGGAGGTCGCCTTTTTCCGACAGAGAACTGGCCCGGTGGCACGTCGGAGAGGAGTGAGAACCTACACGTTGTCCCAAATGGTCGGCGGGGACCTGCACGTTGGTGCTCCCAGGACCAGCGTGGAAAAGGGTGGTTTGCTCCTGTTCAAAACGGTCGGTGGGGAAGGGAGGGCGCTTCGGTGTCCCAAACGCCTTTTCTTCGGCTTGGCCCCACCGGCCGTCGTGAGCTGGTGCATCACTTTTTCTTCCCAAAGGGCGCTCCTCCGGCCCGTTCCAGCCGGTCGTCCTGAGCTGATCCTCACTTTTATTCCAAATGTAGCGAGTGCGGAGCGTTTCCGCTGGAATGATGCCCCGCCGGATTGTCAAACGAAGCCTTATTTTCACCGGTCAAGCAGTTGCGACCGCATGAACAGGGCCTTAATTAAAGTCCAGTTCTTGCGGTCGCAACCGCTTGACCGGTAAAAATAAGTCCCCCCCAAACAGAGCCTTAATCTCGTGTTCAAAAAGTCCAATCGAGTCGGATTGGGACCGGGCCGGGCTGGGACCGGGCGAATCGGGCCCATACTTTTTACGAACTGGGCTCGACCCGGGCCCCGTTTTGAGTTGGGCCAAGCTCGAGCTTACTCTCAAAGAGAGGGCCTGATAAGGCCCTCCATGCCTGGCCGGCCTTTTTGGATTAGGCAGGATTTTAATCCCACCTAAAATACCGAATCTGGCGGGATTTCAATGGAAATCCCCCCAGGTGGCAGGATTTCCCTCCGGCCTGATAACTTCTCAAAAAGAAGTTATCGTTTGCCTAAATTCTTATCATTTTGATTAATATAATTGATAAATACGAGTTAAAATGTATTAAATAAAAAAAATGGTTTTTGATTAAAGTAAAGTTATTATTGTCATTTTAATTTGTTTTTGATGTAAGATTTTCAAAGTATCCACTCCAAGGATTTAAGGGCAAAGCTTATTTGAAGTCCAGGAAAAAGTTGCAAAAGAGTTGTCACAAGTTAATTGCAGTTTGGAGCAGTTTTTAATAATGCAGAGTGTAACATATTTTCATAGTTCAAAAATTATGTTACAACATCTAGGCGGGAATAGAAATTTGAATTCTGATAATATTCAAATTTGGGCTGCTTTCAAAGACTAAAGGAGACATCTATTCAACATTTAAAATATTCATTTGAGGAAGGAACATCTATAAAATGGTTTAGGAGAATTATAGTGAGATTTTTTTCATTAACTTTTTTATCATATTCAAATTATTCAAGATAGGAGAATTAGGGTTTGCAAGAGGCGGATCTTCATCAAAGAGGGATTTTGCGCGTGCTTGAGTGGAATTTTCTGCAGCGTTTAGATCTCTAAACATCATGTCTTGTAAGATCTCTCTAATTTCATGGTGTATTTCTCAAATCATGAACTAATTTCCTAGGTTTTGTATTTTGAAAGTACTTTGTTCTATTTTGATGTGATCTTTATTTTTATTTTGGTTTATGAGAATTTTGGTGTGATTTCTTTATTGAGTTTTTGATCTTTATGGTAAAACTTTTAGATTATATTTTTATTATATTCTTCGCTTCGAGATTCGATAGATGAGACATGTGAGAATATGAACGAAAATTATTTTACAATACGGCGAGATTCGAGAGATGAGTTGCGTAAATCTTTAACCAAAGTTTTCTGCTCGTTTTACTGCGCTTCGAGATTCGAGAGAAGATAGATGTAAGTGTTTCATCAACTCAATATAACATAGAAGGGAGAAAGAGATTTCACATGTGCGTTAACAACTTTGATTTTTGTTATTATTATTATTTTCGTTTTGTCTGAGTTAGAGATGACAAGAAAACAAGAGATATAGTGATTTCTGATATCGAGAGATATGAATCTCTGTCTTAAAATCGTTGTAGAAAAGCACATCATGATGTCACTTAAAATATCTTTTATTGATCAATCATAATAGACTTATGAAATCAAAATACAAGACCATTTTCTTATTATTTGATAAAAAGTAATTTTAGGAAGTCGTTGTTAATTTTTCTTAAAATTTTAGGCTCTATTTGTTTGGGCATTTCGGTGCTCCGTTTTTGGCAAACGCCGCCGGAAGCAGGTAAACAAATGAACCTCCGGCGGCGTTTGCTCCGTTTCCACCCGCCCGCCTTGAGAAACGCCACAAAAAGCTTCGTTTGGAGCAGCCACCACCCCCCTCCGTTTCGAACACTCCGTTTCCACCCGCCGGATCGATCCGCCACCGCCGAAACAAATGAAGTCTTAATTTAGTTTCAAAACCTTTTAAATTGATTCACTTGGATTTAAAAAAAATGTTAGCTATTATTTGCGAGCATTAAATTAATCATATCTTCGTGAGAACAGTTTTTATTCACTTTATATTACTTATCTGGCGTGTGCACTTGCGTAATGTACGTATATCTATTTCGGGTATATCAAGTTTTTAGGATCGTTGTTGGGGAGGAGCTTTAGTTTATTGTTTATTTATTGCAATATTAGTAATCATTCGTATTTAGAGCTCAGGTTTAAATTCATGTTTTATTTTATTTTATTTGTTTTTACTTTTATCTACTGTTCTATTAGTGCATGTACCGTTATAGATTACCTGAACTGTTGTTGTTAACTTAGAAATCAAACAGACGTGTAGACTAAATAGAAGAATATTTCAGTTAGAACATAATAACTCCGCGACCATGAATCCTAATAACCAAAATATTAACAATTTGTATAATCAGGAGGTTCAAGACCAGGAGGGTCAGGTAGAACAAAATGGTCAACCCGCGGAAGTTAGGAGAACATGTTGTGATTATAACATGCCTTATAGGGGAGGATTGCATTATAGCATCATTAAGTCTGCCACCGAGACGAATAATTTTAAAATTGATTTTATTGCTATGCAACTAGTTCAACAAAGACAATTTAATGGACTTAGTTATGAGGATTCCAATTCTCACCTGCAGACTTTCATAGATATATGTGATACCTTCAAGACCAATGGTGCGTCAGATGAAGCAATAAGACTCTGTTTGTTCCCTTTTTCACTAGTAGGAAGGACAAAAGAGTGTCTCGATTCCCAACATGGCCTCACTACTTGGTTACAAGTGGTAGAGAAATTCTTAGCGAAATATTTCCCACTTGCAAAAACTGTTAAACTAATGCGAGACACAACAACGTTTTTGCAAGGGAATGATGAAACTCTATATGACTCGTGTGAGCGGTATAAGGAACTCTTGCGGAAGTGTCCTCATCACGGCTTAACTATTCATCAACAAGTGTGGACCTTCTGTAATGACCTCTAAACATCTACTATGATTCAAGTAGATGGAGCTGTAGAGGGATCCCTTATGAATAAATATCTCGAGGATGCATATGATATCCTAAAAGATCTATCATCCAATAACTATCAATCTTTCAATCGACAAGGTCCTTCTTTGTCTATGGGTGGTTTGTATCAAGTTGTCCAATTAACTTATTTTGCTGCACAAATGACTGCTCAATTCAATTCGATGAATAAGAGGTTAGATGCCCTAACGTTAAATCAACCCCAAATGAATCATTAAGTAAATAGCATAGTTACTGTACAACCCCGTATTCGCGAATAGTGGGCCCCAAACAAGGCAAGCACGTTTTTAAGCTTTTTAGAGATTTTGCACTCTCGGTGGCCAATTTTGGCTCTAGCTTGGAAATATACTAGTAGAGGGAGGGAAAATCGGCCTCCCCCAGTGGCCATTTTTTGGGGGGTCGAGGTCTCTCCCCTGCCCCCCTGCCCGCGGTTTGGTGGGGCGAGACCGGCCAAGGCCGGGGGTCTCGCCCCTGCCCGCGGCTTGGTGGGGCGAGATCGGCCAAGGCCGGGGGTCTCGCCCCTGCCCGTGGCTTGGTGGGGTGAGACCCTGTGCTCGGCCCCTAGGTGGGTGAGGGGCGGGGTGGTTTTTACCCCTTTACCCCCCGGTGTGGTTGATTTCTATTTGCCCAAGGTATATTGGGCGTCAGAGTTTTTCGGCCATTTTGGCCCATGGGATTTGGAAAACTATAAATAGACCCACTTGGGTGCCTTTGGAGGAGGACCTTTCTTTGCTTCCTCCTCCCTTAGCTTCTTCTTGGTAGAGTAGAGAGAGCTCCTCCAAGGCACCCTAGCTCGAGCATTGACTAGGGAGGGGAGGTGCTCAGGTAGCCTTTCGGGTGTGAGGTGGGACCTCCGCGCTAGAGCCGAGGGTCTGTTCCTAGCTTTTTGATCCTTTGGTCCGTGACGTTCTCTTGAGTGTAGTAGGTGTGAGGTCACCCCTTTCTAGGGACCCCGAACTCCACAGAGGCCATTTTTGGCTTCAACATTTACCCCTCCGTTCGCCATGAACCCTTCACTCACGGTTGAACAACTTATCAATCATAATGAGGAGGTTAACTACATAGGTGGACAACCTATGCATAATATGAATAATGCTTTCTCAAACTATTATAATCCTAAATTGCGCAATCATCACAACTTTTCATGGAAGAATAATACCGGAATGACACACCCACCCGGATTCAACTCAAATCAGTCACATCCGACTCAAAATAATAATTATAAGCAACACGGGTCTTCTAGAAAATTATCTGATGAAATTCTCATTGAATTAATGCAAAAGAGTGACTCTCGCATTACTAGCTTAGAGGGTTCACTACGCGTAATTGAATCTCAATTAGAACAAATTGCCAATGCATTGAGCCTTAGACCTCAAGGGACACTCCCAATGGATACCACTCCAAATCCTAAAGGGGACAATCAACATTGTAAAGCTGTCACCTTGCGTAGCGGAAAGGAGTTAGTAGTTGAGTCAAGAAATGAACTGACTAGAACAAATAATGTTGAAGAAGATGTGGTGAATGTTATTCCTTCTGAACTTAATAAAGACATAAAACAAATTGTTGACGGTAAACAAGATGAATTAGAAATGCTAGGAGACAAGGTGGAATCTAGTGTTGAAGTGACAAAGAAGAAAGACAATGCAGTAGTTTACCCTCCTCCACCATTTCTACAAAGGTTAAAGAAAAGCAAACTGGACCAACAATTACAAAAATTTGTTGAATTTTTTAAGAAATTACAAATAAACATCCATTTTGTTGAAGCGCTAGAATAAATGCCTAGCTATGTTAAATTTATGAAGGGTATCTTATCTAAGAAGAGAAAATTTAGAGTAAATAAAACGGTAGCACTTACTCAAGAGTGTAGTGACATACTTCAAAAAATACTTCCGCCCAAATTAAAAGATCCAGGAAATTTTATCATACCGTGCTACATATGATACCAATTTGAAGGCAAAACATTGTGTGACCTGGGAGCGAGTATTAACTTGATGCCTCTATCGATCTATAAGAAGTTAGGGTTAGGAGAAATTTCAAAAACATCTATACCTTACAATCGGCCGATAGAACACTCTCCTTTCCAAAGGGGATAGTAGAGAATGTGTTGGTAAAAATAGATAAATTATTTTTTCGGCGGATTTGTGGTGTTGGATATAGAAGATCGAGGATAGGGAGGTTCATATTATTGTAGGTAGACAATTCCTAGCAACCAGGAGAACATTAATTGATTTGCAAAAGAGAGAGTTGATGATGAGAGTAAACGATGAATATGTCACATTCAACGTACTAAAAGCTATGAAGTTTCCCCACAAAGAGGAGGATAACTTGGAAGTGGTTAAAAATATATCTATATATGAGTACAAATTGAATAATAAATCTGAAAAACAAGATGATGTGTTAACCTGGTTATCGACTTGTGAGGATTTATCCAATGATGAAGTTGAGAGTCATGAGTGCTTACAAGTATTAGTGGCCAAATAGTTTATGAACTAGAATCAAACTGCTGTAGCTCAAAGTTGGTCTGGGAGCGCAAACAGTCAATGAAAATCTAACAATAATGATAATAGGCTTTTTTATCATGGAAAATCCGAGAATGGTAAAAAACTATATGATCGGATCGACTACGAGCCATAATCCACCATTTAGTTCTAATTACAAGTGTTGGGAGTTCCTTGGAGGGTGACATACCATCTCTACATTACAAGCTTTGAGTACAAAAAAAACGTAAAATAAACTAAGTCCACGGAGCGTGGAAGAGAGCATCAATGGGAGCGTTCCTTTGAGGCCGAAAATAAACTAAGTCCACGAAATTTGAATGAGAACGTCCACAAGAGCATTTTTCTGTGCTTTATCCTGGGCTCACAAAAGCGTCCAAAGGAGCGTCGGGATCGTGCGAACTAAAGAGCGAGCGAAGATAATTCCAAGCAAAAAATGCTCAAAGTATCACGTTCTCGCTGGAAAACTTCAGAGCTCTCTCAGCTCTGGCCTCCAGAATTGCTTGTCTTAAAATGAGGGCATGAGGGTCTTTTTATAGTTTTCTGGAGATCCATGCTGGTAGTTGAGCCTGGCAGGATTCTGTGTTGGCGAATTGTGTCGCTCTGTTTCGGTCACCTGGATCACCAATTTTCATGAAATGACGGATGTGCCTCTCGGGTGGCCCAGATAGTTTTGCTCGGCAGCAGCGATGGCTGGAGGCGGCCGATGGTGACCGGCAGCGGTGGCGGACACCGGGGCATGCACACGCTGTGGGTGAGCAGTGGGAGTGTGCGTAGGGAGCGTGTATGTGATATGCATGTGGGTCTTGTAAAGAGCCCTCGCGCTCTTTTTTTCACTGCCCCCTTGGGAGTAAGTCCAGACCCATTGAAAGTGATGTGTTAGATCTAATATACTCTACAGGGGGTGAATAGAGTATTTGTAGGTCCTTATAAAACTATTACAGTTTCTGTTGTAATTAAAATATACAGAATTAAACTAAAGTAAATAAGCACACAGTAGTCCTAAAAACACAAGCACAGCAAGAACAAAAAGAAAAGGGGCAACCAGACGACACAAAAAAATTTATAGTGGTTCCCCAACCTGGGTACATCCACTCTTCTACCACCCTAGTAGGAATCCACTCAGGTTTTTAATCAGGTGTCTGACACCAATGAGCTTTTGATCAGGTGCTCAAAAAACCAAATCCTCAAGTCTTTTGATCAGATGACTTGTAACCAGGAATCACTTTTGAAGAGAGATGACAACCCTTTACAGTGGTGGGGATGAGAGAGTGATGGAAATCTTCTTTTCTCAATCACAATGAGAAGACTATGTGGATTCAGTGATGTTGTCAAAGCTCCCCCTGAGATGTAGAAGAGTTCAGGAGAACTGGAGCTTTGCATAGGGAGATAGGCCTTCAAGCTTTCAGCCTTGATCAGAGAGATCTTCACGAACTTCTTTGACAGATGGAAGATTTGTTGTCCTGTGAAGTGTCCTGCAGAGTTTGAAGAATGAAGACTCTTGATATTAGAATGATTGTTCTTCTTCTTCAGTATCAGAAATCTTGTGTCAGACTGAGAGCAGACGGGCTGAGTTTTTCTTATCTGATTCAGTAATCTTCTCTCTGTATGATTTTTCTAACTTTCTTTCTATCTGGCTGTTGTACTATCAGGAAAGAGAGAAAAATCTCTTTTTATATTTACTGAGGAAATTGATCTTTCGAATTTTGAATTCCTTCTTCATTCAATGCTGACGGCCTAGAGAATAAGCAGCATTGAATAATTTCTCCAACTGTCCCGTGAAAAAATGGCAAGCAATAATCCTGGAGAATATCCTAATCAATGCTCCTCTAACGGTTATATTCAGAGAATGTTAGAGCATTGATTACTCAGGAATTATTGCAGTAATCATGGGGACAGGGCTGGAAATGACTTAGACTCTATTTGTTTGGGTGTTTCGCTCCTCCGTTTGGGCAAACGTCGCCGGAAGGAGGGTAAACAAATGAACCTCCGGCGGCGTTTGCTCCGTTTACACCCGTCTGCCTTGAGAAACTCCCCAAAAAGTTCCGTTTGGAACAACCACCTCCCCCCTCTGATTCGAACACTCTGTTTCCACCCGCCGGATCGACGCACCACCGCCGAACCAAATGGAGCCTTAGTCTGGAATCCACAGGGTTAGAAATGACTTAGTCTGGAATCGTCGAATAGTTGACAGAAATCGTCGAACTGAGTCCATAGTTCGTCGAGCTGAGATGTTGTGTTCGTCGACCAGACGGCTTCTGTTCGTCGAGCTGAGATCCATGATCGTCGAGCTGAAAACTGAACTGCTGTCTCTTCTGAACTTTGCCTATTCTGTGTCTGAAGTTCGTCGAGCTGGTAAATGTGTTCATCGACTGGAGTTCAGTCTGGACTTAGAATAATTTCTGAATGAAAGTGTTGAAGTACAGAGTCCAGAATTCGTCGGGCAGAGAACTAAGTTCGTCGACCTGAGACTAGAGAACATAGTCTTGATAGAATGCTGTAGTAGTCCAAAGATTCGTCGACCAAAGAATAGAGTTCGTCGAGCTGAGAACTAAGTTCGTTGACCAAAGTCTGATACTAAGGACTTAGAATATCTTGATGTTTTCTGAACTTGAAGTGTTGTTGTAGTGTCCAAGTTTTCGTCGACCTGAGTACCAAGTTCGTCGAGCCCAGCTCAGAGAATTTTCTCTGAGATCGTCGAGCTGAGCACGACTATCGTCGACCTAAGTTCGACGAACGTCAAACTCACTTTACAGAGTCTTGAAATCTTCTAAGTCTTGAGTCTCTGGCAGTCTTGTTGATAGCTGCTCCATGTGATGTTGACTCTAAGGACTTTGTCTAGACTCTAGGATACAACTATGACCTTGGCTATACATTGTGGGTCACATGATCCTAAGTTAGTGAACCTAGCCCAAATCAAACTAGGGATCCAACACCCATCGAACGGGCCCGGTTTACTTGGTCGGGTCGTCTTGCTTTAGATCTTTGGTCGGGAGCCTTTTGGTTTGCCTCGGGAACCTAAGGTGGGAATCCTATCAAATACCCCCAAATTTTCGTGGGTCATGATCCGCAAAGCAATGAGCTCAAAAATTCATGACTTTAGTTTCTTTGCCTTGGTGCCGTGACTCTTTATTTGGCAAATTACTTTTCGCTTGCGGCGCTTTGTAGGAGCATTGGTGTCTCGGTATGACTCAATATCAGCTTTGTGAGGCGGAAACCCTGTAGTCAATGTTAGGTTGGAGATCTTGGCATTTGCTAACTTGTGCATTGCTTTTGCGACAGCGGTGGTGGGCGTGGCCAAGCGTCGTAAGGTGCTTTTGTGCGTTTAGTGGACCTTGTGGCGCTCCGAGGAGATCAGGATATGTTTTCCTGTCCTGAGCTTTGCACGTCACGCCGAGGACTGGTTCCCTAAGCGTGATGAGGGGGTCGTTTTACCCCACTGCCTTGGCGATATGGATGGACTCAGAGTCTCCTCGATAGGAGGTGGTGAGGAACCTTTGTTTGTTCGTGCCTTAGGAGGACCGAGGTGATCCAATCATCCAAGTGACCAAAATAGAGCGATGTCATTCGCCAATTCAAGATCCAGTCTAACGCATTTATTGACACGTCCCTTCATAAAACTCTAAAAAGGCCTACATGCCTTCATTTGAAGTCAAACAACTTCAGAAACTAGAGAGAGCTTTGAGTTTTTCCGGCGAGAACGAGTGACTTAGATAGTTTTTCCGTTTGGAACTCGCTCCGCTCCCTCTCTAACATGCACAATGCTTGACGCTCACATGGTTGCTTTTGTGAGCTCCGGAGAAGGCACTGGAGAGCGCTCCCATGGATGCTCGCGTGAAGACACTCTAAGGCTTCAAGGACTTGACATCTTTCTCCACGCGGACGCTCTCATCCAAGCTTCATGGACATAGAGTTTATTTTTCGCGGGAACGCTAACGTGGATGCTCTCATCAAAGCTTTGTGTGCTTAGTTTATTTTCCATTTTTTGTAGTTAAAGCTTGTAGCGGAGATGTGACCTGTCACCCTTCGAGAAACTCTCGACGCTGGTAATCAAAGCTAAATAGTGGATTTTGACCCGACACAGATCCGACCACATGGGTTTTCACCATTTCTGGGTTTTCCGCGGTAAAAAAGCTCTTGTCATTGCTGCTGGATTTTCATTGATTATTTGCGCGCCTGGTTCGACTCTAAGCTAAGGCGGTCCAATTATCTGGACCGGAGGAAAACCTGCTAGCCCGCAAAAATGGTATCTGGTAGTTTTTACATATCACCGATATCAAACATCTTCGCCATGCTTATGGAATGACCAATTGTCCCTAATAAAGAAAACAACCTCCAAGGAAGGTGTATGTGGGGAGGGTCTCCACATCCATTTGTAAGCACTCCATGATGGCTCCCAAGGTCGGATCGGTCTCCACCAACCCTCTGCAAAGTCTCTGCTTCCCGCCAAATCGAGTGTGATATGGATGTCAACTCCGTGGAGGCTGTCTCACGGGATAAGGAATCCATCGCTAAGTTGGGCTTGCCTCATGTCGTAAAGTCATATCCCAATAGCTTTGCCACCCAAAGCTATTGTGACAGGGTGGTCATCTTTTGACTGAGAAGGTACCAAAGACTGTGATGATTCACGCGGACGATGAAGTGCCGCCCCAAAATATACTTCCGCCAATGTTGAACCACCAAGATGAGTGTCATCAACTCGTTCTCATATGCAGAGCGAACCGAATGGTAGAAGAGAAAGATCGGCTGAAGTATGCAATAGGCTGCCCGATCTGCATAAGCATCACACGGATGCTCGAGCCAAAGGCATCACACTCCACAATGGAAGGCTGAGTGAAATCCGGCATGACTAGAACCAGAGCGATCACCAAGGCCTGTTGTAGGGCTGTGAAGGCGGTAGTTGCCTTGGGGGACCACCGAAAGGTTGTATCAGTCGTCTTGCGCAGAAGTTGTGTTAGAGGAAGTGTCAGCTTGTCGTAGTCACAGGTAAAACATCGGTAGTAGTCGGTCAAGCCGAGCAAACCTCTGGCCTCTTGAAAGGAGTGCAGTGGAGGCCACTACAGAACTGCAGCAACCTTGTGACATCGTGACCCAGATAGGAGATCGTGCATTGAGAAAACATGCATTTCTTTAGATTGGAAACCAATGAATGTTGTCGTAGGGTTTCCAGGGTGGTTTCCAGGTGGCTTAGGTGATCCGGCCACGTCAAGTTGTAAGCATGTATGTCATCAAAGAAAACTAGAACATGCTTATTACGAAGCACCGTTCTGAAGATGTCATTCATTGTGGCCTGGAAGGTCGCCGGGGAGTTGGTTAAGCCGAGCGACGTAACCAAGAACATATAGCGGTCGTCATGCTTGGGAAAGCGGTCTGCAGAACATCCTCCACACAAACTCGAATCTGGTGGTAATCAAAACACAGCTTGATCTTTGAGAAATAAATAACCCCACTCAACTCATCCAAAAGCTCATGTATCACTGGAATATGAAACTATGCGGTATATATGGTGGCTTTGTTAAGGTCACAATAATTCATGCAGAATCTCCAATTATCATCCTTTTTACATGCAAGAAGCTCTGTTTCACATGTTTGGCATCTATCATAGAATTTATGTTTGGCATGAAAACGGTTATGAAAGCTAATTTTGAACATAAAAATGATGGATGTTCTTTAGGTGACCATTCATAACCAACCTGATCACAACTGCTGTGCCACTATTTTTTTTTGCGAAGCACCAACATTATTAGTAAAATAAAATTTATAACTTTATCTATACTATATAAAAAAGAAAAAAACATTTTTTGGTTAAACATTCAATTTTAGATTTTACCTCTCTTAATTACAAAATTTTCAATCGCATTAATTAATTAATTTTTTTATTTTTAAAATATATGTTCTCGCATAATCAAAAACTCTTACCTACTATAAAAATGTGCTCTAAATTGCGCTCTCAAACACCCATGTTCAAGGAAAATAACGAGTTGTGGACAGAGTATATCGTTTCAGAGTTTGTGAGCGGCGGGAGCACCGTCAAGTCAGAGAATGTCGTTGCTGAAGTACTGTCGAGCGGGGTATTATGGCCGTCCCGTGCACTGCCGCGATCAGGATATTGTCGCGATTGGCCGTATGAACGGAGCCCTGTGAGTGACATTCGTATTTCAATAAGAATAAAGGTTTAAGGTGATTGTTAACCGCAACCCGTTTTTTTTTCTATTCGCACCACAAAATCTCCTAACTTTTCGAGCCTTTTCGAAATACGCCTTGTACATGCAATTTCAGGAAAAGTGTTCAACACAGAAAGTTGTAGATCTTGACGAGATCTACAACTTTCGTGGTGATCACTTTTCCTAAAAATCATGTACAATGCGTACTTTGGAAATATGCCCAGATTTTGCGCCTTTTCGAAATACGTCTTGTACATGCAATTTCAGGAAAAGTGTTCAACACGAACGTTGTAGATCTCGTCGAGATCTACTACTTTCGTGGTGAACACTTTTCCTGAAATTGCATGTACAAGACGTATTTCGAAAAGACGAAAAAAATTAGAAAATTTTGAGGTGCAACTAGCCATTAACGGATTGCGATTAACAATCACCAAGTTTAAAGCTACGCCCATTGCTCAATATATTTTGCATCAAGAATATGAAGAGTCGTGGACGCTCTAAACTTGAGCAGCTCAGCTTTGCATCCTGGAGTAGCTTCTTGTTGGAAGTCGAAAGCCAATTAATTATTACTGTGCCAGGCAACCATTTTTAATGGAGATCCTGACGACACACGGTTCTGTGGTCTTCTACAATTCCTCCTCCCTCTCTTTTTTCCCCAGAAGCCAAGAGGATGACTTGAGATACTTCATACATTAACGTGCGTTCTCCATCTTTCGCAGCTTGCACAAAGCAATGTCTTCTACCATAAAAGTGAGGTTTTTGATTGACAGTGAGAAGCAGCGGGTTGTTTTTGCCGAAGCTGGAAGCGATTTCGTGGACGTCCTCTTCAGCTTCTTAACCCTGCCGCTGGGACGCATTGTTCGGCTTTTGAACAAGCAGTCGTGTTTGGGATCTCTTGACAGCATTTACAACAGCGTTGAGCGGCTCGACATCAAGCACCTGAAGACTGAGGCATGCCAGGATATGCTTCTTAATCCTCGGAGTGTTGCTGCTGAACAATGCGAAGGCTTGAAGATCAAAGGCATACATGAACAAAAACCTAGGACCTTATACACCTGCAGCCGAGATGGTTGCTTAATCCGATCCACATGTTATTATACTTATTCATCAAAGTGTCTCTGCCATCGCTGTGGCAAACTGATGGATAAATGTTCAGAATGGTTGAAAAAAACATCAGAAAAGGGGGGAATCTTTGTTGATTACAAGGACAACTTTATGATAACTGATGATTTGCGAGTGATACCGACCTCTTTACTCAAGGGATTATCCATTTTCAAAGAGATGCAAATTAAAGAGGGGAGTATGTTGGAGGAAAGGGTCATGGATTTCGGCACAAAAGAGGTCGGCTATTTATAATAACTTTGTAAATTGCAGTAGTGTGGAACATTAATTCATTAAAATTTTGTTTTTTTATTGATCTCAGGCTTTGAACTTGCTGGGGAAATCATTAGTATCCAAAAATGCCTTGACACTGGTTTGTTTCCCTGATGCTCCCGTGCAAGAAAATGCTGGTTTCTCTCTACCGATTAAAGAGGAGATTATTGTCAACGAAGCCGAAAAAGAGATTAACTTAAAGCTTGTATTAAACAAAGAAAACAACAACATTCTCTATGCTGAAGTTGGGGAAGATTTTGTTAATCTGCTGTTTAGTTTTCTCACTTTTCCTCTTGGTTCCGTCTTAAGATTGTTCTCCGACAACATATCTTTGGGCGGTTGCGTCAAAAATCTGCATTCTTCCGCAGATAAAATGGGCTTAGACTGCTTCAAATCAGACATTTGTAGAAACATGTTGCTGAATCCAAAGCTTCCTACGTTCTATGGATATAATAAGAACCAAATACTGCACTTGGAGGAAATTCCATCAAAAAAGTTAACTGCATCAAAGGGCTGCCTAAAGTGCTATTTTGATAATGGATACAAATCTTGTGCATCTGCTCCATGCCAACATGGGATAGAAAAAGCAGAAGCTATAGAGTGGAATCCCAAGTCTGCAAAGACAATGTCAGATGCAGACGATGCGTTTGTTGTGGGCTCAAAAAAGTATATGATTTCAGATAATCTACAAGTTTCTCCATTATCAATCATCTCTGCCATAGGCAGTGGAGTGAACTTGTCAGTTTCTGAAATGGTTGGCAAAGAAGTTTCAATTGATAATGGCAAGGTAATTGAGTCCAATGTAACTTCTTTGGCAATGTATGGATCATTTTATTTGGTATTTATTTGCTGCTCTTTTTTCTCTTCAAATGCAGGCTCGATCATTGCTGGGTGCTATGCTGATCTCCAAGACGGTGCTAACTGATATTTTTTCTTCTAAACCAACGCGGAAAAGGAAGAGCTTGTGAAAGTTTGCAAGATTTTTGATTTGGTTACCCTGATAACGGCACTATTTGAGTCTCTGTTTGGTATTTTATCTTGTTCAGTTGGTATTTTTGATTTATCTGGTTAGATAAATTAAAGTGTTTGGGAAAACTTCATTTTTGAGCTAGGATTCTATCAAGATAAGCAAGATAATCCGGCAGATTCTCAGACCTCTAGGAGACAGATAACGTATTTTGCTAGATGCAGCAACCAATCCCCTCTGGTTTCCAAGCTAAAGAAAAAGACAGACTTTATTTTGTGAAGTTCATATTTTATATTTATGTATCCTCAAGCTATACATATAAAGGCTATGTGAACTGTTTTGTAATTCGGCTTATTTTTTTGATGAAATGGATGCATAGTAGTATCCGCTATTTTTATTAGATTATAATAATTTTGTCCCCTCTTATCTTAGACAGACTTTATATATATACAAAAAGTCATGCACGGGGGATCCCGTGCGAACAACATTTGTCGTGATGACGACATTTGTCGTGGGCGACGACATTTGTCCTAAGCGGCGACATTGGTCATGAGCGCGACGACATTGGTCGTGGGCTGCAACATTGGTTGTGGGTGACACCATTGGTCATGGGCGGCGTCATTAGTCGTGGGTTGCGTCATTGGTCGTGGGTTTCGACATTGGTTGTGGACAACAACAATTGTTGTGGACGACAACAATGGTCGTGGGCGGCGACAATGGTCGTGGGCAGTGGCGGATCCAGAGGGGGGCAAGGGGGAGGGGCCCGGGCCCCCCCCCCAAAATTTTGAAGTTTATGTAGCTTTAGTTTTTATTAATTATAAAATATAAGTTATGTATATAATATAAGTGATGAACTTATTTTCAGATCCAATTTCTCTCTCCTATACAGAAAGAGATCGTCTCTCTCGCTTCTCTCGTTTGAGTTGTCTCCCTCTCCCCTTTCCGCTAGGGCTGACTTAGAGCCTCTTAGGAAGAGTTCTTCCCTCGATTAGCGATTTGGAGGCCTCCTTCGGCGGAATCAAAGTTGTATTGTGCTGTTTGGCGTGAATCCAGCCAGCTATCGCGAGATTTGGGCGACGTCGGCTGTGCTGGGTTGGGAAAATTCTGAATCAGACTTTACCTTTGGGTTTTCTTCATTTTCCTTCCATAAATTTCACTGTAAGTTCTCCTCAGCTGCACCATTATCAGTTAGACGTTCTTTTTCATTCCGATTTAAAGAACTTGTCAATAATTTCTAAACTTTGTGAGAAATTGGCCGAAACGAAGAAATCAAATACCTATTATCTCGTTGACATGCTAATTCGGCTAATTTTGACATTTTTGGTCTCAACAACAACAGAACGGTCATTTTCTGTTATGAAGTTTATTAAAACAAGACTGCGCAACAAAATGGAGGATGAATTTCTGGTAAATTGTATGACTCTCTATATAGAACGAGAAATAGCAGAGAAGATCTAGAAAGATGTGCTCATTGATGAATTCTATGAGTTGAAAAAACGACGTGCATAACTAAAATAAGATAACATTCATATTGTAATTTTTCTTTTATTGTTAATGCTAAAATTTCAAATTAGAAAAATGTTTGCTTATTATACTTTGATTCACAATTTTTTGGGCCCCCTTACTTCGAATCATGGATCCGCCCCTGGTCGTGGGCGGCGACAATGAGCGAGGACGGCGACAATGGTCATGGGCGACGACATGTTCGTGGGCATCAACAATGGTCGTGGGTGGCCACTCGTTGGCATCTATAATTGGTGGGCATGTAGATGATGAAGCTCGCGTGTTCTTTGAGCACGTGGTTGTAGTTGGGCCCTCGTTGACATCTATAATTGGTGGGCATGCAATTGTATCAATATAATTCAAAGCAATCGAGTATCAGTTGTTCATTAACTATATTAACAATTTTAAATTGGAGCACATTAGTCGAGATGAAATTTCATAAAACCTGAGAAAATGAATCTCAATAAGCTAAACAATCAATAACTCAAAATACTTCGAAGACAACTAAAGAGTAGAAAACAACTAAAAATTTACTAAAGATCAGTTGTAAGATTTAATTACAAAAACTACACAATTTAAGTGTTTGGGAGGAGTTGGGTAAGAGCTATTAGTTTACCACATGTTGAACCGCATGATTTGTGGCACTCACCACCATCACCATCACAACCTGATTCCAAACAACACTAACACATCAATCCCAACAACTGTATTTCATGAACATAACCTAATTCCAAACAACAAAAACTTCCGCAAAATCAAACTCCATCCTCGCATAATAATCCATCCTCATGAAATAGTGTCAATAGAATTTTTCATGAAATAATAGATATAAAATTTACCCTTGCAGGAAAAGAGAACACCGATGTAGAAGAAGATATCACCAGATTCTCTCCATGCTCTTCTTTTGATTTGTGCTCTACTTCCTGAGAAACTATAACTTTTAATTTACATACAAATGATGAAAAAAACTTCCCAACTTTTGAAAAATGACCAGCTTGATTCGACATCAATGATGAAGTTTTTGGCGGGGTCCAGAAGCATTGAATAAGAACCTAAAGCAACAAAAAAGACAATGGTATAATATAAACAATAAAAAAACATGAATAAGACTAAGGAATTAATATCTAACCTCTAATTATCAAGATAGAAATCTCGGTAGCATTTCTCTATTTTTAGCAATTTTATTCTTTCTAGCTTGAAGTTTTTTTTTCTTCCCTTTCGGCTGTCATGATTTTGGAATTGTAAAATAGGAATGATAATAAAATAGGAACGATAATGTCTTAACTTCAGCAGCTCACAATTGTTGTGTTGTAAAATAGAAAATTTTAGATAGATCCTGATTTTAGTTCACGGTCATCACATTAATCAAAAGAATCCACAATAAAATGCTCTGCCGAGGAGGATGAAGAATAGGAAGTGAGGAGTGATTGTTTCATGCCCAGGAAGTATAGAACCAATAACATGATCATTCCCCAATCAACATGACTTAAAAGACAGACTGAAATTAAAGCTGACAAATATTGTGAACTCACTGAGATTGCCCTATGCAGATCAACTTTATCATAGTAACAGAACAATGCAATCTGAAAAAAAAATTCACAGCAATCACGATATTCGCAGCATTCACAGAAAAATGTTAAGTTCTTGCACTTACGAAAATCGTTCCAACAACTGATGAACAATGCCTTCTGCCCGAGAAAAACTCATGTTAGTGGTGCTTTGCAAACTGATGAAGAGGAGCGAGAGTATAAGCTAAGGGGCAGAGAAGTAGATTGTTAGGGCAACACAGATTCAAAGAATTTGGAACGTTTTTGCAATCCTTCGTTATCGTGAGCACAAACGTTGGCGCCAAGGGAGATCTGCGTGGAGAATAAGAGCCGCGGGAGTATTTGAGCGAATGGAGAGAAATTGAATCAATGCCCTAGTTTCATCCAACGACGCAGCGCTAGCATTGTCTGTAGTCGCAAGATCGCACAAACAGAGAGAATAACAGAGATACCTGCCAAAGCTTCCTGAGAACGGAGATGGTGAGCAGTGTGCGGTGAAGCGCCCAGGCTGCTGGCTTCGGGAGAGACGTGGATGCCAACTTCGGCGAATTGAGAGAGAGAAGATTGTTAGGGCAACACAGATTCAAAATAAATATGTCGGCAGTGATCACAGAAATGGGTTGCAGCCGTCGACGTGCTGTACGCGTCGATGGCAGGGGGTCGGTTGGTGACTGAGGGAAAAACCTTCGCCGGAGAAGAGGCAGGTAGGCAATGCCCTAGCGGAGAGGCTTGGAGAAGAGGCATGGGATGCTCGTTGGCCAGGGCTTCTATCGGAGTTGAGAGAGGAGAAATCGCGATGATGCCCTAAACCCGCGTGGAAGAAATGGGGGAAGAAATCATGAATATCACGATTTTGAGATGGGCGAAGATGGAGATTTAAAAGGAATTAAGTCATAATTCGGCCAAAGGACAAAAATACCCCAAAATTAACCCATCAAACCGATTTTATGAGGGCATTTTAGAATTTAAATGTTACATCATGCCCTCATTAGGGGTTTTCTTATATATATATATATATATATATATATATATATATATATATATATATATATATATATATATATATATATATATATATATATATATATATATATATATATATATATACACACGAGTAGCAGACACTGGCTCCGCTCCTATGGCTACGCGCCACAGTACCCGGCCCGTGATGGCGGGCTTCGCCCGCACCTGCCTGCGTATATACGAGTCGCAGACACGGGGCTCCGCCCCTATGGCTATGCGCCACAGTACCCGGTCCGTGACGGCGGGCTTCGCCCGCACCTGCCTGCGCCCGCCCCCGGCGGGCTGCGCCCGCCCCGCGGCGGGATTAAAAAAATATAATATTTAATTAAATTGAAAAATATTTTTAAAAAATATAATATTTAATTATATTTAAAAAAATATTTAAAAAATATAATATTTAATTATATATAAAATATATAATATTTAATTATATATTAAAAATATAATATTTAAAAATATTTTTAAAATATTTTTAAAAAAATAAGGCGGGATTAAATCCCGCCTAAGTATAGGCAGGATTTAATCCCGCCTAACTTAGGCAGGATTTAATCCCGCCTAACCAGGCGGGATTAAATCCCGCCTATACTTAGGCGGGATTTAATCCCGCCTGGTTAGGCGGGATTAATCCCGCCTAACCAGGCGGGATTAATCCTGCCTAACTTAATTGGCGGTGTGGGATTTAGTCCCACACCGCCAATTTTGGTATTGTTTTTTGGGTATATAAGGAGTTTTATTTCTTGGCCTGTAAACCTGTGATTGCGGGCACAAAGGGGCTGCTTCGGTGGGTTATCTAGACGGGCCCGCGATTTGTGGGCGCTGGTCAGGTGGACGGGCTTATATTTTGAACTGGGCTGATGAGTTTAGGGTGCCCTAAATTTTAGAGGCCCTATATAGGTTTAGGAGACCTAAAAAAATATGAACGGTCCTGATTCATTGTTGCGATCAACGTCTGCGATCAAATGTTTGATTTATATTCAACGGTCGTGATCTGATTTCGATACTTCTTTATAATAGATAAAGATATATATATAATATACTATCTTAAAAAGATATAGTAAGGCCTGCAAATAACATGAGTTTAAAAATAGTCTAATTACATGAACCATCGGATTTGACTATCTTATTTCTAAGCCGCTGGATCCTGGGCTGCAAATAGCCACAGAGGTCTGCAAATAAAAAAACCGAAAAAGCTAATAATTTCTGTCTCCTACCCGATCACCGAATCGCTCCCCCCATTTTCATGGTCTTCGCCTACGCAGGCGGCGAAGCCGCCGGCGGCCTGACCAGAGACCCCAGTAGGTTTACCGGGAGCAGACGAACCTACCGGCGGTATTCCGGTGGCGCTTCGGCGGGGCGACTGCCGGCGGTGGCCCTGACCGTGAGGCCCAGATCAGGCGAACCTGCTGGGGTCTCCGGTCAGGCCTGCTCCCGGCGAACCTGCTTGGGTCTCCAGTCAGGCCGCCGGCGGCTCTGCCGCCGGTGGAGGCGGAGACCATGAAAATGGGTTTTTTTAAAAATTTTTTAAATTATAAAAATTAAAATATAAAATATATTAAAAACTTAAATTAAAATATTAATATATAAAATATATTTAAAATGTAAATTAAAATATATTAAAATTTAAAAAGTAAAATTTAAATTATAAAAAAGGTGCACATCGACCCGGGGCGGCGGGCGAAGCCAGCCGGGAGGGGGGGGGAGTGGGGCGGAGCCCGTCTTCGCTGGTCGGGTACTGTGGCGCGTGGCCATCGGACAGGAGGCCCGTGCCTGTCACTCGTGTGTGTGTGTGTGTGTGTGTGTGTGTGTGTGTGTGTGTGTGTGTGTATATACATATATAATCTCTTGATTTTCAAATTTGGATGGATCGAAGCCATGAAAACACTGGGCAAGTGCAACTTCCTAGGGGCGAGTTCCAGGTTCTTCGGGTGAGTGCAACCCCCCCTCCCCCCCCCCCCACCAAGGGGGGAGTTCCAGGTTCTCTGGGCGAGTGCAGCCCCCGGAGGCGAGTTCCAAGCTCCATGGGCAAGTGCAACCCCAAGAGGCGAGTTCCAAGCTCCATAGGCAAGTGAAGCCCCCTAGGAGCGAGTTCCAGGCTCCTTGGATGAGTTCAGCCTCTTATGGGCAAGTTCCAGGCTCCCTAGGCTTGTGCAGACCCCCCAGGGGCGAGTTCCAGGCTCCCTGGGCGAGTGTAGCCTCCTAGGGTCGAGTTTCAGGCTCCCTGGGCTAGTGCAGCCCCTAGGGGCGAGTTCCAGGCTCCCTGGGCGAGTGCAGCCTCCTAGGGACGAGTCTTAGGATTAGTGGGCGAGTGCAACCCCCTAAGGGAGAGATCCAGGTTCAGGGCGAGTGGTAAGTCCCAGCTTCACCGGGCACTCGCCAACAACAGGGTACCTCTTTAGGTCTGCTAATATCCCCTCTAAACAGCCGAGTTACGTTCTTGGCAGACCATTTTGAGATGTGTTTAGTAAAACCCAAGCTTTTAAAAACCGGACCGGCCGGTCGGACCGCGGACCGGGGACCCAGCCGGTCCGGTCCAGATAAGCAAACCGCACTCTCCAAGGACCGCTCAAGAACCGCGGAACCGGGCGGGCAGACCGGTGGGCCAGGAACCGGGCGCGGTTTCACACAATCGGGCCTTTGGCCCGCCCGCTATCAAATATCAGAAAAAAATTAGGCGGGGGGTTTCGAACCCCCCCCCCCCACCATTACGAGATTAGTTCAATATCGAACCACCTGGCCATTTGGTTTGTTTACTTTTATGTTGTAATATATTATGTACATATCAATATTAACGTATGTATAAATAACCATATCCAATTTAATATACATATCTATATAAATATTAATTACATATTTTGTTAGATATATTATTATATTAACATATTAAATTATCTTTTAAAAATTAAAGTTTATATTTTTTTAATATATACATACATGATACATCTATCATTCAAATAAAATTTACGTTCCGTTTGGCACGACGGTGACAGTCATCAACGTGGTGGTTATGAACCGTCGTTCTTGAACGTTCGACCTTATATAAGAAATTTCATATATTTTTATGTTCGATCTTGAACCTATAATTTATAGGCAAATTTTCAAGATAATGTTAATTATTTTTATTTGCTAATATATATATATATATAACGGTTCGACGCCGGTTGGACCGGTTCAACCTTGAACCTTTCCCTCCGCCGGTTCGATGTCTGGTCCGGTTTTCAAAACCTTGGTAAAACCAAAAGGTGGGATTCTGCTATTTATAAGCAAAACTTGGAAAACTATAAATAGACTCTCATAGGCATCTTGGATGGGGGACTGCTTCTTCTTGCTCTCCCCCCCAAAGACCGACTCCGGTTAGCGAGTGCTCTCAGGGCCCTCCATGGTGCCCAACTCAGCATTGGTTAGGGAGGGGAAACTCTCTTCGATCTTTCGGGTGTGTGGCGGGACCTCCGCGTTGCAGATCGGGGTCTGTCTCTTAGTTCCATGCAGCTGGTCAGGTGCTCTCGCATGCGAGAAGTAGGTGCAGACTACCCCCCTTGGGTCCGAACTTCACAAAAAGCCAAGTTTTGGTTTCAACACTATTGTGCGGACTTTCTGCTGATCAAAAGCATATAGCCGCAGCGCCACTGGTTCGTGACCAAAAGAGAAAACTTTTATTCAAAGTTGCAGCAATGCGAACACGCATCCCTGATCTTCATGACAGAGAGATTGTCTGGTTAAGGCGATCCCTTGCGGCTCCAGGCATGAGACTATACTTATTGATTCTGATCTTGAGATTCAGTCAGAGCTGAAGGCAGAGCTTGAGGAGTCTCGGGGGGCACTTGTGTGCCCCTCCTTGCGTGGGTGCTTGACTTCTTTGTCGTGGTTCGGGAAAACCCATGGGGAATCCTATTAACTAGAAAACTCAAAAAAAATTATAAAACCTAAATAGGGTTCAGAGAAAGCACGTTTGTACAGTTCCCCTTTGATGATGGTGAATGCGGCAGGTCGCATTTGCAACTAGCGTGCCTTCGCGCAATCTTCTCTCTCTTAATGTACAACCCCGTATTCGCGGAGTGGGGTCCCCAGGCAGGCGCAAGACTTGCTACATATTTTTAAGCTTTTAGGGGGATTTGCACTCATGAGGTCAAATTTATTGTTGATTTGCATGATATTCTAGTAGGGGGACGAAAAATTTGTCTAGCTTGCTAGTGCTTTGTGTACTCTTCAGGGGGCGAGTGTGCCGGGAGTCCGACAATCGCCCCAGCCCCTCCTTCAGGGGGCGGGTGCGGCGCAAGGCCGACACCCGCCCTGACCCCTCTTCAGGGGGCGAGTGCGGCGGAAGGTCGGCACTCGCCCCGGCCCCTCCTTCAGGGGGCGGGTGCGGCGGGAGGCCGGCACCCGCCCGACCTGTTTCAAGGTGGCGGGTGCGGCGCGAGGCCAGCACCCGCCCTGGCCCCTCTTTAGGGGGAGAGTGCGGAGGGAGGCCGACACTCACCCCAGCCCCTCCTTCAGGGGGCGGGTGCGGCAGGAGGCCAGCACCCGCCCCGACCCTCTTCAGGGGAGGGTGCGGCAGGAGGCCGACACCCGTCCTAGTATTCCTTCAAGGTGAGGGTGCGGCGGGAGGTCGACACCCGCCCGACCGGCTTGAGCAGCTCGCTCGGCTTGAGCAGCTCGCCCGGCTTGAGCAGCTCGCCCGCCTTGGGCAGCTGACCCGGCTTGAGCAGCTCGCCCGGCTTGAGCAGCTCGCCCGGCTTGAGCTGATCGCCTGGCTTGAGCAGCTCGCCCAGTTTGAGCAGATCGCCGGGCTTGAGAAGCTCGCCCGGCTTGAGCAGCTCGCTCGGCCCTAGTTCTCGCTCGGCTTGAGCAGCTCGCCCAGCTTGAGGGTCTGCTATTTTACCCCTGGTGGGCTGCGAATAGCTGTTCAGAATAGCGAAGTTTGGGTGTTGACAGACCAGACCCGAGGTATTTCGGTAATTTTAGAGCAGCAGGATTGCGCTATTGGCAGGTCATCCTAAAAAATCTATAAATAGACCCTTGGGGTGCCTTGGAGAGAGATCAGTTTTCACCACTACTCGTCTTCTTCCTTCATCCTCCAAGGCACCTAGCTCAGCATTGGCTAGGGAGGGGGAAATCTTGAAGGTCTTCCGAGTGTGAGGTGAGACCTCCGCGCTAGAGCCAAAGGTCATTTCCTAAATTCAGGTCTCTCACCAATGGATGGCTTGGGAGAAGTAGGTGTGAGCTGCACCCTAGGTCCGAACTCTTGGTGGAATCAAATCTCGGTTCCAACATTTTGGTGCTGTGAGCATAGACCCAGCTCATATAGAAGTTCCTGAGCAGGTTCCATGACAGGAGATCATGGAGGTGATGATGACCCCAACAGGCTCCCCAACCCAACACCCTTTGTAGGGAGGGAAGAGTTCATGGCATCCATCCAAGGCATCATGGAGATGTGGCGAAGTATTGCTCCTCGGGGTGACTGCTCAACTCCCACCCCCAGGTACCGGTTCTCAGGGGTCAAGACGAGATGACCCAGGAGGGGTAGAAAAAAGTGTGTAACATCCCATTTCCAACTAGCCCCCTAAGAGTATTTTTGTCATGACTAGGTCATGACAAAACCCTAGGAAGCTCAAGAAGACCAAGTGAGCTTAGACATGAAGTTGGAAATCTTCATGGTCTGCAAATAGTAGAATTCTGAACAATAGTTTAGGATGACCATGGGGCTACACCTTAACCCCAAGACCCTACCACAACACCCCCAAATATTTTGGGAGGCCCATTAGAGCCATAAGGACCCATTGGGGTCAATCAAAGAGACACAGTTGACTCAAGTCAACCCTAACCCTAAAAGGGTCAAACTAGCCTATTTATGGTCAATTTACCTTCCCCTAGCCAAGTGGGCCCCACCCATGCCCTCCTGACCCTAAAGTGAGGTCAATGGGTCACCAAGGACACATTGGGTTCAACCCTAGAGATCAAGTTGACCTAAGTCAACTTAGGCCCCTCATTTGGTCAAAGTACCCTTACTAAGGGTATGTGACCTCGAAAGTGCAAGGTAACCCTGCATAACTCTTCCTAGACCTTAAGGGAGTCCAATGGGTCACCAAGGACCCATTGGGGTCAACTCAAATGGTCATGTTGACCAAGGTCAACTCTATTCTAGTGTTAGGTCAAATTAGCCTAAATGGGTTAACCCAAGCTCAAACCCATTTCCCCCACTTGGGCTAACCTCATTTTTATTATTAATATGAGTTAGTGGGCTGCCAATAGGCTGGAGGAGAGATAAAAATTCGGTCATGGTGAGTAGGAGAGAGAAAGCTCCATTTTTCTCTTTAATGGAGGAGAGAGAAAGTGAGAAAAGAGGTCATTCATGGTCAAGGGAGACCAATGACCTCTCCAATTGATTCCAAAGGCTGAATACATTCCCCCTCATCAGGTTTGAGGAGTTTAATAGCCATGGCCAGCACCCAAGGTGGCTGAATTCAATTCCTCCAATAGGGAAGAGAGAGAAAGAAGAAAGAGAAGGTCATTCATGGTGGGGAAGATGAATCACCCCTCCATTCTTCACCAATTAATTAGTATTCATCTCCCCTATTGTTGAAACCGGAATCCGGCCTCTTGTGGAGTTCGACCCTTGGGGAAGGGGTGGTCTCGCGCCTACTTCGCACCTGCAAGAAAAACAACGAGAGAGGCAAGGAAAGACAGACCCAAGGGCTCGGCTGGGAGGTCCCACCACAAACCCGGAAGATCTCTGAGCGCTTCCCCTCCTTAGCCAAGAGCCGAGCTAAGGTACTCTCAGAGAACACTTGAGAATGAGAGTAAGGAGGCACTGAAAGCGTGTCCTCTGAGGTACCCCTTGGGTCTTATTTATAGATTTTCAGAATCTGAACTGCCAATAACCAAAAGAACTGACCTGGAAATACCAAAAAGCCCCTGGTTGGGTCTGCCAACAGCCAACCTCCGCTGTTCTGAATAGCTATGCGCAGTCCTACCTGGTCTGCCAACAGCGAGGCTCCGCTGCCCTGAGTAGCTATTCGCACCCATGGGGAGTCAGCTCGCCTCCGATTCCATCCGTGGGAGGCGGGCGCGACCCGGCTCTGGGGCTCGCCTACCATCACTGGGCGAGTGCGAGCCGATATGGGCGAGCTGCCGGCCTTTTGCCGGGCGGACCGGTGGAAAGGTCGCATGCGGGGGTCAGCCGGCGGGTCGCCATTCTAGGGTCCAGCTCGCTCGCCGCGGGTTGCCAGCCCGCCCGGCTCGCGGCTGCGGGTCGCCAGCTCGGGTCCGACTCGCTTGCGGCGGGTCGCCAGCTCGCTCGCCTGAGATGGGCAGGAGCGGGCCAGCCCTTTAGTCGTTCAGCCCGTCCTGCCGCTTGGGTGCGAGTCGCGGGGCAGGCCTGTTCGACCTCCCTGGTGGGACCCGCTCGCCGGACACAGGGTTGTACACAATCCCCGCTCTTTTTGGGCTTGAACCAAGCTCGGAAAGAACCATCCAACCCGTGTGTTCGGCGGGCCCCTGTGCTGAGCTGGCAGGGAATCTTCTGGTGGGGGCCCACTGTTCTGCTATAAATACATACCGCTGACCCCTGTAGGGGCTCCCCACATCCCTTTGTTTTCTCTGAGCAGTCTCTTGTTCCTCGATGCCGGTTAGCGAAGAAGTGCGAGCTCGCCTGGCGGCAGCGGTCCTGCAGACTCAGGAGGAGGCCCTTGAGGCCGCCCCATGGCTAGCTCGCGGATCCTCCGGCCCCCTCTTCAGGCCGGCGAAGGGGAAGATCGTTAAGCGTTCTCTGGCGGGTGACTGCCCGGCCTCCAGCTCGGCGGCGGGTGCTGAGGTCGTCCCCGGGGTGCGTGGCCTTCCGCCGATTATCGCTATTCGTCTGACTCCCTGTTTTGCAGGTAATTCCCTGTGAGGAGGTGGAGAACCGGGGAGAGGATCGTCCCCCGCCTCCATCGCCTGAGAAGATCGCGAGTTCCCCAGGTCCGGCTCGCCCGCCTCCGGAAACTCCCCGTCCGGCGGTCTCCCATGGGCTGGGTAAATCTCTTGAGATCCTCGAGGGAGGGGACTTTCAGGATCGGCCGGGCTCTTCCCGCCCATCTGTCGGTGCGGGCGATGTGCCCACCCCTGGTGAGCTGGTTTTTATCGTTGACTTTGCCTCTTGCTCGCTCATTCTGACCCCTCCCTGCTCGCAGGCTTCCGCAGGGCCTCGCCTGAGACCGAGATGAGCGAAGGGTACTCGCCTCCGCCTGACGTGGACAGTGTATCTGACTATCTGGGCGACCCGAACGATGCGGCGGGAATGAAGAGGCAGGTGACGCGGCTATTCCAGAAACACACAATGCTGCTGCAGGAGGCCATAAGGAGGATCGAAGGCGACAAGGCCGAGACCGATGCCCGGCTCGCGGCCTTGGAGGGCCCTCGGCATGAAGCGGAAGACGACGACGTCACCTCGCCGGGCGTTCATATAACGCGAGCCGAGGGGCATCTTAAGAGCGCCGTGGAGCAGGTCGGCCGGGCTCAGCGGGAGCTGGTGGCGGTTCGCGATTACCACGATCCCCGCGTGCCGCCTCGGGCGGGAACGAAGAGGCGACACAGGTGGAAGTGGGTCGAGTACTGACCCAGTTGTTTGCTCCTCGCTCGCGTGATACCGCGGGGTTACCGTCATCTCGCATTTATCTTGTATTTGTATTTGTAATTGCTTGCGACTCTTTCAGCCCGCCTATGGGCCTAAATATTTTGTTGCTGAGATGTATTGAAATTATTGCGCTGCTTTTCTTTGGTTTTCTGTGCGCGGGTTAGGGGGAAAGGTCCATTCTTCTCTTCGCGCTGATCGGGGCGGGGGCGAGCCGAGGAGCTCGCTAGACGGGGAATCTCCCGTCTCGCGCGGCACGCCGTGCGGGTGCGGGTTGGGGTTGGTTCGCCCGCGCCGGTCTCCCGCGGTTGCAGCCGGGCGAGAACCGTGCCGGCTCGACCTTTGAGGTGTGCTCGCGCGCGGGAAGTCGAACCGTCGGATTAATTTTTGCTATCCGCACCCCATCTTTTGGCGGGAAGTTTCCCGCCCCTTCTCTTTTCCTATAAATAGGTCCTGCCGGCCCTTATTTCTCCACCGAATCCAAAACGTTTTCTCGCTTCCTCTTTTCTCGCGAAGAGCGATTCTAGCTCGCCTCCCGGCTTTTTGTCTCGCGTTCGGCGGCGAATCAACGGGGATGGGCGGAGGCGGCGGCGACGCGGACGGCCGAAGCAAATGCGCTTGGACCTTCTCCGAGCACGATTTCCCTCGCGCCGTCATCACAGAGCGCGAATACTTGGAAGCTCTAGGCGACCACATCCCGGCCGGGTTTTCTGCGAGGCGACCTGATGAGAGGGAGAAGATCAACGACCTATTTGGGGATGAGCTCGCCATCCCTCTCGCTCACTTCGAGGTGGGCCTGCGACTTCCCCTGTGGCCCGAGGTGCGCCAGGTGCTCAAATACTTCGGGGTCGTCCTGGGCCAGATGACCCCGAACTCCATCGCCGTCATGGTGGGGTTCGCCTGCTTCTTGCGAGGGGAGCGGGTGGAGTTCAGCCTCGCGGTATTCCGGAAGCTGTTCTCCTTCAGGGCGAACCGAGACGGGACGGCCTACTTCTCCAGCGCCCACCTCAAGGTGCGGGAGACCGTCAACAAGAGCCACAACTGGCTGAAGAAGTTCCTGTTCGTCAAGGGGGACTTTGGCAACGTGCCCTTCTCGCCGGTGCAGCTCAGCGAGGCGAGCTACCGGCCACCCAACCTAGGCGGCCATGAAGCCGACCTGTTCGCGTTCTTCGTCGGGAAGAACTTCGAGGTCGCGTTCCTGCGCCGCCACCTTGACGATCTCGCGGTTGTCGCGCCGGGGGGAGGTTTGCTACTCGTCTCCATTAGTCCTTACTTTCCCACTCTACTTTCATCTCACCTTCCCTTCTTCGCAGGCGAACGCGACATTCCCCTTCATCCTCCTTACGAAAGCGCCCGGATCCCCCCCGGGGTTCTCGCCCGCGCCCAGGCCGCGGATGCCGCTCAGCGCGACATCTCATCGGTCCCGGCCAAGAAGCGACCGGGCGGCGGGCAGTCAGCGCCTCCGCCGAAGTCGGCGAAGACCGCGGATCAACAACCATCCGCGGGCCAAAGAAAGGGTAAGGCCCCCGCGGTCTTGTCGACTGACCCCCCCTCGCCCCCGCTGGTTGTCTCGACCAGCGATTCTCCGGTCGGGGCGGCGGGCACCTCCGCGCCGCCGGGCGGGTCTGGAGCCGCTGCGGAGCCGGTCCCGAAGGGGCATCGGAACTTCGGCTACGGCGAGAGGTACTTGGACGAGCTCGGCGCCCCGCTCCTGGCTTGGGACAAGGAGTCGAATCGCGCAACGATCTCGACCCTGCTGCCGAGCTGGATGGAGCAGGATACAATCGGCGGGGAGGCGTACAGCTTCTCCTTTGGGCTGTACTCGCGCGAAGACGCCGCCATATACGACAAGGAGGAGACGCGGGTGCTGATCCACGAGAGCTCGCGGGCCCAGCTGCGCGGCCTGGAGCTGGCTCATATGGTGGGGCGGCGCTGCACCCAGGTGGAGCGGAACGCCGCGTCCATCCAAAAGATGGCGGAGGAGAAGGAAGAGGCCCGGAAGCTCGCTCGGGAGGACGCGGATCTTCAGAGAGGGCGAGCCGCCGCCGCCGAGGAGACCCTCGCGCAATATCTGGGCGGGGTGGTACGCTCTCAACCGGAGCTAGTCTCTTCTTCTTGCGAACGCAGCTCATGATAATTCCTATTCCGTTTTTCAGGACGCGGCGACTGCGAGCCAGATGGGCGCCGAGATTGCCACCCTTCGCCAGGAGAAGGCGGCGCTGGAGGCCCGGGTACGCGAGCTGGAGGCCGCTGCCGCTGTCCCTCCGCCAGGCAGCGGGGTCTGCCCGCGCGAGCACCTGTCCGACTATGACCTAGAGGTGCTAATGCAGAAGAACGCGGCCAGCGCAGCGAGATACACGATGCAGACGCTGAGGCGCGCGGATCTGCTCACGAGCGAGGCAGCGGGACTCTCGGCAAAAGACGTGGTGCCGGCGCTGTTCCTCCCCGTGCCGGAGCCCGGCGACAGAAGCTTCCAGCCGCTTTAGGGTTTCCATATCTTGCGTTTTTTTTTGTAATTTGCCCTGTAGATGAACAGTGTAAAAAATCTGGTCTGAGTTGTATGCGCGAGTTGCGCTTATATTCTATATTTCCGTCTATTGTTCCTTTTACACTGTTCTTTTTACATTTCTCGCCTGTTTTGTTTTTCTAATGATGTCACTGCCGGATGGCGCGACCCGTCCCAGCGGCCCGGCTCTGACAAGGCGAGCTGGCTCGTCCATCGAGCGAGACGAGATGGTTCGTCCGCCGGGCGAGGCGAGCTGGTTCATCCGCCAAACGAGGCGACCCGGTTCATCCGCCGAACGAGGCGAGCTGGTTCGTCCGCCGAGCGAGGCGAGCCGGCTCGCTCCTCGGCCGCACGCTTAGTTTTCGGGGGACTCTCGCCCAGGCCTTTGCCTTTACTCGACCACCTCTCCCGGGGCTTGAGGGTGGGGCTATGCTAGACCCTCTCCTTCTTTTCTAGCTAACTCTTGTGATTCCGTCCTTCTGCGCACGCTTTCCGGGTAGTTCCCGGCCTTGCCGGCTAGGTGGGAGTCTGACAACGCGATTCGCTCTAGGTCGCAGGCCATCGCTTTCTGAGTCATTCCATCGAGTGTCATCCGGCCCTGCCAGCTAGGTGAGAGCCTGGCAGCGGGATCTTCTCGAGGCTAGGGGTGACACCGAGTGACTTCCGGCCCTGCCAGCTAGGTGAGAGCCTGGCAGCGGGATCTTCTCGGGGTCCAAACTCATTCTCCATCGAGTGACTTCCGGCCCTGCCAGCTAGGTGAGAGCCTGGCAGCGGGATCTTCTCGAGGCTAGGGATGACACCGAGTGACTTCCGGCCCTGCCAGCTAGGTGAGAGCCTGGCAGCGGGATCTTCTCGGGGTCCAAACTCATTCTCCATCGAGTGACTTCCGGCCCTGCCAGCTAGGTGAGAGCCTGGCAGCGGGATCTCCTCGAGGCTAGGGATGACACCGAGTGACTTCCGGCCCTGCCAGCTAGGTGAGAGCCTGGCAGCGGGATCTTCTCGGGGTCCAAACTCATTCTCCATCGAGTGACTTCCGGCCCTGCCAGCTAGGTGAGAGCCTGGTAGCGGGATCTTCTCGAGGCTAGGGATGACACCGAGTGACTTCCGGCCCTGCCAGCTAGGTGAGAGCCTGACAGCGGGATCTTCTCGGGGTCCAAACTCATTCTCCATCGAGTGACTTCCGGCCCTGCCAGCTAGGTGAGAGCCTGGCAGCGGGATCTTCTCGAGGCTAGGGATGACACCGAGTGACTTCCGGCCCTGCCAGCTAGGTGAGAGCCTGGCAGCGGGATCTTCTCGGGGTCCAAACTCATTCCAACTCTCCGACCAAGCCTAGGTATGACAATCCTGGGGGGGAGGAAAAAGAAAAGCTTTATTATAATAAATCGTGTTGCTTACAGGAGATTAGGGAAAAAATCTCTTCAAGTCGTCTCCACTCCAGGTGAGACTCAGGGCCTCGCCCTCTACATTTTGGAGTCGATAGCCCCCCGACTTCAAAGCTTCCTTCACAATGAACGGCCCCTCCCAACTGGGGTTGAGTTTCCCCACGGACGCTGACCGCCCTGCCGCGTCCACCTTCTTCAGTATCAGGTCCCCTTCAGCGAACTGCTTGACCCTGACATGCTTGTCGAAGTATTTTGCCATCCTCCTTTTGACCTCTTCCTGCCGGATGGCCGAAAGGTCTCTCAACTCCTCCACCATGTCGAGGGAGAGCCTCAGTTCCTCCCCATTCTCGGCTTGCCATTCCTCCCGGCCTTCTCTGGCCGTCCCGACTCGTGGCGTTTGGACTTCGAATTCTATGGGGAGCACCGCCTCGCACCCATGGGAGAGCTTGAAGGGGGTCTCCCCCGTGGCCGTGTTGGGAGTGGTTCTAAGGGCCCAAAGGACGGCGGGGAGCTGCTCCACCCAACTCCCTCTCAAGTTTTCCACCTTCTTTTTGAGGAGATTGACAATGATTTTGTTCGCCGCCTCCACCTGCCCGTTGCTCCTGGGGTGGTGGACCGAGGCGAATCTGAGGTCGATCCCAAGCTGCTCGCAAAAGCTGGTGAACTCGGCGCTGGCGAACTGAGGCCCGTTGTCTGTGACGATGGCCTGGGGCAGCCCATGGCGACAGATGATCTCCCCCCAGACGAAGTTCCTGATTACCTGGGAGGTCACCTTTGCCAACGCCTTCACCTCCATCCACTTTGAGAAGTAGTCGATCATCACCAGGAGGAACCTTCTCTGGCCGCTAGCCTGGGGAAACGGCCCAACCAAATCCATCCCCCAGATTGCAAAGGGCCAGGGGGCCGTAATGCTCTTGAGTTGCTGGGCCGGCTGTAGCTGGAGGGGGGCAAATAGCTGGCACTTATGACATCTTTTTGCGAACTCCGCGGCGTCCCGTCCCAGGGTGGGCCAGAAATACCCCTGCCGGACTATCCTCCCCTCCAAGGTCCGACTCCCGGAATGACTCCCGCACTCCCCGGAGTGGACTTCTTTCAAGATCCTCTGCGTCTCGCCCTCGGTCACGCAGCGAGCCAGCATCCCGGAAAGGGTCTTCCTGTATAGTTGCCCGTCTTTGAGGAGGTAGTAGGCGGACTTGTGTCTCAGCTTCTTCTTGTCTACTCCCTCCGGATACTCTCCCGTGGAGAGGAAAACTATTACCGGGTCCATCCACGAGGGCTGCTGATCGATCTCCATGAGCTCCCCCTCTTCAATGGAGGGGCGGAACAGGTCGGTGATGGTGCCCCCCATCCGGGGGCCATGCTTCGCCAGTTGGTCGGCCTGTTCATTCTCCCCCCTTGGCACGTGTCGGATGGAGAAGGTCTGGAAGGTTCCTATGACCCCCTTCACTTTGGCCAAGTATAACTTCAAAGCGGGCTCCCTCGCTTCGAACTCCCCGTTGATCTGGGAAGCCACCACCATGGAGTCGGTCAGAACTTCCACATCCAGCACCCCCAGCTCCCTGGCCAGGCGCAGCCCCGCTATCACCGCTTCGTACTCGGCCTGGTTGTTGGTAATGGGGAAATGTACCACCACCGTCTGCTCAATCCGAGTCCCTTGGGGGCTCTCCAGGACCACTCCTATTCCGAGAGAATGCCTTCCTGAGGCTCCGTCCACCCTCACCTTCCAAGGAGCCGGGCAAGTGAGCTCCTCCTCCGCTACTTCCACTACGTAGTCGGCCAAGAAGTCGGCCATCGCCTGAGCCTTAATCGAGAGCCGTGGCACGAAGGAGACATCGAACTCGCTTAGCTCCACCGACCACTTGGCCAGCCGGCCCGAGTGCTCCACCCCCTCGAAGATATTGCGGAGAGGATGGTCTGTCACCACTCGGATCGAGTGCGCCTGGAAGTAAGGCCGTAGCCTCCGGGCCGAGATGATCAGTGCGAACGCAAGCTTCTCCAAGATTGGATATCGGAGCTCGGCCTTCCTCAGGACTCGGCTGACATAATAAATAGGGAGCTGCCTCTTCCCCTCTTCTCGCACCAAGACGGAGCTCAGGGCCTCTGCCCCGACCCCGAGGTATAAGAACAAATCTTCACCCTCTTTCGGCCCCTGGAGCAGCGGAGCCTGTGCTAGCTGCGCCTTGAGGGCCTGGAACGCCTCCTCGCATTCCTTAGTCCACTCGAACCTCTGGCCCCCCCTCAGTGTTTTGAAGAAGGGGGAGCACTTCTCCCCTGCCCGAGAGAGGAAGCGGCTCAGTCCTGCTAGCTTCCCTGTCAACCGTTGGACCTCCTTTGCATTCCGTGGGGATCCCAGCTCCAGGATAGCCTTGACCTTGTCGGGATTCGGCTCGACTCCCGCGGGGGTGAGGAGATGCCCCAAGAACTTTCCCCGGCTAGCCCCGAAAACACACTTAAGGGGGTTCAGCCGCATCTTGTATCGGCGCAGGGTGGCGAACGTCTCCTCCAGGTCCCGGAGGTGGGAGTCCACGTCTCGGCTCTTGATCATGAGGTCGTCCACGTAGACCTCCAAGTTTCTCCCTCTTTGCTCCTTGAAGACCCTGTCCATCATTTTCTGGTAGGTGGCCCCGGCGTTCTTCAGCCCAAATGGCATCATCTTGTAGCAGTAGCAGCCGTCCCCTGTGATGAATGAGACATCCTTTATGTCCGGGGGGTGCATCCTGATCTGATGGTAACCTGAAAATGCATCTAAAAAACTCATTACAGAAAAACCGACGGCTGAGTCAACCAGCGCGTCGATCCGAGGCAAGGGGTAACAATCCTTAGGACAAGCTTTATTAAGAAGGGAAAAATCGATACACAGGCGCCAGCGGCCGTCTCCCTTTTTGACCATCACAACGTTCGAGACCCAGCCGGGGTATTGGATTTCGGACACGAAGCCCGCTTTGAGAAGTTTTGCCACCTCCTCCCTGATGGGCTCCGCTAGCTTGTCCGCCGTGGATCTCTTCTTCTGCTGGACGGGGCGTGTTCCCGGGTCCAGGTTGAGGCGGTGGCAAGCCACATCCGCGTCAACCCCCGGCATCTCCGCGGCGCTCCAGGCAAAGATGTCCACGTTCTTCTGGATGCACTCCAGCATCCTGCCCTGGTCCTCCGGGGTCAGCCCCCCGCTGACGCGGATCTTCTCCACCCTACCTCCGCGGGTGAGCACCTCTAGCTCCACCACCTCCTCTGCGGCCTCCAGTCTGGACTGCTCCCCCCATCCCTCGGCATCCCCTTCCTCCTGAACGGGGACCTCTACCTCCATTCCCCCTGCCACGGCCCTTACTTCGACCACTTCCTCCAAACCTCCTCCCGCCTTTTCTGCGCAGCCCTTCACCTCCAGCTCCACCTCTCCGGCTCCCTGCTCGCTTGCCTCCATCCTCCGCCCCATCTCCTCGGCCCCTTCCTGCCAAGAGATGGTGTTCACCGCGGTGACGTAGCATTCCCGTGCCACCTTAGGGTCTCCCCTAACCCTGACCTGCGCCCCCTCAGCGTTGAACTTCAAGCACTGATGGAAAGATGAGGGGACGCAGCGGAAGGCGCTGATCAGGGGCCTCCCGAAGATTGCGCTGTAGCTGCTGGGGGCGTCCACAATGACGAACTTGCAGTTTCGGGACTGCCCCCCCAGGGTGACATGGAGGCCGACTCCTCCCTCTACCTCCTTCCTTTCTCCCGAGAACCCGAACAGGGCCCGTCTGAGGCTAGCACCCTCTTAGCTTCTACCTGCATCACGTCAAACGCCTTCTTGAAGACGACGTTCACGGAACTCCCATTGTCCACTAGGATCCGAGTGACCGTGAAGTTCTCGATGGCGGCCTTGATGACCAGCGCATCACAGAACGGATCCTCGTGGTCCGGCATATCACTTCTGGAGAAGGTGATCCTCTCCTCTGGCGGCGGGGTTTGGGACGTGGAGGCGACGCTCCGCCGATACATGGTGTGGAGACTTGCCTTGCGGGAAGCCTCGATCCCCACACCCCCGTGGATCACTCCGATCGTTCCTCGGGTCCCCACATCCACCCGGTCTTCACAGCGATCCTCCTCCGTCCGAGGCAGGACCTCCTCGATCCTCACTTCCTGCCGCACCTCCTCCTGCTGCTGCTGCCGCCCCCTGTTCTCTCTCATCTCCAAGAATTCCGGGCACGTGGCCGTTGCGTGCCCCTCTTCCTGATGGAAGTCGCAGTAGGGCAGCTCCACCCTGAACTCCCTTCTCCTCCTCCTTATGACCCCTCTCCTTGCTCCCAGAGCTATGGCCATGGCCTCCTCCTGATCGGGGAGCCGCGGCCTCTGACCCTGCCTCCAGCCTGGGGGGTGGAACTGGTCCTGCCTCCCCTGATAATGACCTCTCCCGTAATATCCCCTCTGTGGCCCCTGCCCCTGCCACTCTGGTCTCCAGCCCAGCCTACGGTCGGGCTCCTGGCGTCCCCATCCCGGTTGCTGTCCTTGGAGCTGCCTCTGCTCCCTCTGCTCCCTCGGCCTGGGCTCCTCCCTCCTCTCTTCCTGTCTTCTTCCTCCCTTCGACTCCTTCTCCTCCTCAGTCGCCCACCTGGCCAACTTCCTCGCAAATTCTGGGTTCGACGCCTCCCCGTCGACCTCTCTCGCCGCCCTCTCCATCAGCTCCTCGTAGGAGAGAGGGGGAATCCTCTTCAGCTCCATGCGGAAGAAACCCTGCTGCAGGCCCAGGGTGAAGGCCATCATCAGACTGTGGCCCGGCATCTCCTGGACCTGAGTGACCTCCTCCTGGAACCGATCGACGTAGCTTCCCAACGTCTCGTTCACCCCCTGCTTTATGTGGAACAGGGACTCGGACTCCTTCTTCCTCTTCTTTGCGGTGGTGAACCTCAACATGAACCCTCGGCGCAGGTCCTCGAAGCAATAGATGGAACTGGCCGGCAGCTGGTGGAACCATTCCCTCGCCTTATCCCGGAGGGTGATGGCGAAGAGACGGCACTTGAATCCGTCCGACATCTGACGGATGGAGACCACGTCCTCGAACCACTGGACGTGCTGAACCGGGTCTCCCTTCCCGGTGTAGTAGGTCATCTCGGGCTCTCTGAACCCGTCTGGTACTGGAGCTGAGGAGACCAGCTCGCTGAAGGGGCTGCCTCCCCCCACCTGGCGGGCCGGCGAGTCACGTGGACCCAGCTCGCCGAATCGGCCTCGGCCTGCCGAGCCGGGGAAGAGCTCGCGCCCCGAGAGCTCGCTCCCCCGACCTTCCTCGGCCACTTCCTTCCCGGCTCGCCTGCCCGGAGCGTCCTCGCCCAGAGAGGGGGCGGCCGCGATCTGGGCTGCCGGAGTCGAACACTCGGTCCGCACGCCGAGCGCGATCTTGACGAGATCCAGCACCTCGTTCCTGAAGTCTTCAAACATCCCCACTGTCGCGAGAGCTGGGTTGGGCGGCGAGTTCTGCCTGTCAGATCCTTGACCTCCCGTCATTGAGCTCGCCGAAGCTTTTCTGCACTGACCACTCTCCACGCTCACCGCACCAAGATGTTGAAACCGGAATCCGGCCTCTTGTGGAGTTCGACCCTTGGGGAAGGGGTGGTCTCGCGCCTACTTCGCACCTGCAAGAAAAACAACGAGAGAGGCAAGGAAAGACAGACCCAAGGGCTCGGCTGGGAGGTCCCACCACAAACCCGGAAGATCTCTGAGCGCTTCCCCTCCTTAGCCAAGAGCCGAGCTAAGGTACTCTCAGAGAACACTTGAGAATGAGAGTAAGGAGGCACTGAAAGCGTGTCCTCTGAGGTACCCCTTGGGTCTTATTTATAGATTTTCAGAATCTGAACTGCCAATAACCAAAAGAACTGACCTGGAAATACCAAAAAGCCCCTGGTTGGGTCTGCCAACAGCCAACCTCCGCTGTTCTGAATAGCTATGCGCAGTCCTACCTGGTCTGCCAACAGCGAGGCTCCGCTGCCCTGAGTAGCTATTCGCACCCATGGGGAGTCAGCTCGCCTCCGATTCCATCCGTGGGAGGCGGGCGCGACCCGGCTCTGGGGCTCGCCTACCATCACTGGGCGAGTGCGAGCCGATATGGGCGAGCTGCCGGCCTTTTGCCGGGCGGACCGGTGGAAAGGTCGCATGCGGGGGTCAGCCGGCGGGTCGCCATTCTAGGGTCCAGCTCGCTCGCCGCGGGTTGCCAGCCCGCCCGGCTCGCGGCTGCGGGTCGCCAGCTCGGGTCCGACTCGCTTGCGGCGGGTCGCCAGCTCGCTCGCCTGAGATGGGCAGGAGCGGGCCAGCCCTTTAGTCGTTCAGCCCGTCCTGCCGCTTGGGTGCGAGTCGCGGGGCAGGCCTGTTCGACCTCCCTGGTGGGACCCGCTCGCCGGACACAGGGTTGTACACCTATCAGTTTTGGGGAGTTTCCAAACGAATTGGGACCAAGGGGAGGTGAATTTCCATGGATTTTCTCCATGGTCGAAATTCTCTTTCATGATCATTAATGGCTTTGAAGTCATGACCCTCCCTCTCCCCCATTTGATGCTTTTAAAAGCTTCCCTGGGCCAAGAGAAATCGTTTCCACCCTTCACCTAAAGAATCCGGGCGGTTTGGTAGTGAAGTTGAAAGCATCGGAAAGCTCCACCACCGGCCATGGCGCACCACCACCACACTCGCCGACAAGCTCGGTTAAAGGTCCTCCTCTACTCCTTCTTCCGTGGGTAGATCTTAGGAATCATTTAGGACAAGAATCAGACTCAATTGAGCCAATCCAAGTTTTCATTTCCATGGTTTTTCCAAAAAAAATGGTGGTCGGGTTCGCCGGAAACCACCCATCCGGCGGCCGTGCCGCCGCCCGGCGATAGCCCCCACCTCAACGAAGGTGGTGGCGGTGGTGGCCGGCCAGGGAGGTGGCCGTGTGGCCGGGAAATGCTCTTGGAATAAGCTCCAGGTTCGGCCAATCATGGCCCTTGGCTGGAGGAAGAAGATGACCAGGAGCCCCACGATTTGCTTTAAGATCCGTGCAGATCATTTATTTTATTAAGTTTAGATTTCTGAATTTCTGTCCTGTAAACTAGGCTGTCTTAAAATAAATATTAAAAATATGTAGAGCCACCTGGTGGGAACACGTTCAATATGAAAGTTGTAGCCCTATGGGTCTACTTTAATTCAAAATTGATTTCGACCACTTTGGCCCTCTGATGGGAACAGGGCACCCATTTTGGTGGGACCTGTACCTAGGGCTGTCATGAGATTCAAATGGATGCCCACCCTTCATCCCTTGTCCAAATTGGCTGAAATGTGGACAGAGGATCATTCTTAACTATACCTAGGGTCTGTCCAAAATTGGGATTTTTTGGAGACACTTTGCCTAAAGGTTTTACTTTTAATTAATAATGATAGGGTATTTTAATTAAGTGGTCTAATTACCTCCAAACCCTCCCAAATTTTGGTGAGAGGTCCCTGACATCAAGACCTAGTTCTGTACAAAGTTTTAACTCATTTGGATATGTTTTGGTTAGGGAATCACCAAACCATAGTTTGACCTTAAGGAGATATTTTTTTGATTAAAAGTGCACTATGGACTTAGGGTGGTCACCTCCCCTCAACAGAGGCTGAGGTTTTGGGCACTGACTTGGCATGGCTAATGTCACCCTCATATGGAAAATGGGAGGATTTAGGCTTGAGTTACCCTATGGTTCAACCTCAAACCCTAAGGAAGGACTTTTGGGGGTTGTGAAGGACATGGGGGCTAAGGCCTTTGTATACCCTTGGAAAGCTAGTACAATTAAAGGTAGAGTAACCTAAGTTATCTGGAAGAAATCTTAGGGGACTGGGAGGAAGGTAGGCACCTCAAAACCCTAACTCTAGTTTTAGGGTAGAAGCACTATTTTGTAAATTAAGCTACTAAACCTTAACTAAAAGTTATGAAACTTGGGTAGAGTAGGTTTTAGGCCATCGAGAATCCCTGGTAATTTCTATAGAATTTTATGGATTTTATTCCTGGTACTTCATTTGTTAATTACCAAAAGGCACAAAATGATGTTTGATTTTCTTATGGATATTATTTGCATTAAACTATGATGAAACTTGGTCAGAAGATAATCTAGGGCTAGGTGAACATCTCTGAATTTTATCACAATTCTTAATTTATTTCATTTGGTACTTCCTTCATTAATTTCAAAAAGGGGCTTTGGTAGAATAAAATTAATTATTGATGATTTATCTGTTGAAAATCATGAGACTTAGGTTTTGATGTTTCCAGGCCAAAAAGTACTTGTACTAATTTATTCATAATTTTTAGAGGCCTGTTTACAGAACTTCCTTCACAAGAACTTAATTTTGAGAATTGGACATTTAGTTAATTTAGGGAATAATTCTTTCAAATAAATTACAAAACTCTACTTGGAGGTTTTATGTACCCTTATACTCATCCTGGAATTTTCTCTGAATTTTTGGAAGCATTTTTGTTGTACATCGCCTTTTAATGATTTATTATGGAATAAATTTGAAATAAAATTTAAGGGCTTAAACCTTGTTGAAAATTTGGGAGATTCTGGATTTTTATATGATTATTCATTTTACATTTAACATAAATTTAGTGGAATTTTATCTTGCCTAAAACTTGTACTTCATGTTCAAACTTGGAACTTTTGGCTATTAGAATAAATAAATAAATTGTCGGTTAAATTATGAAAATTAGGAAATTATGGATTCAGGCTACAAATGCCAATATAGTCCTTCAATAATTATTATATGAGTACTGGATGATCATTTGGTATACTTCCCATTTTACGGGTCACATAGCTTAAGTGGTCTGCATTTAGTAAAACTGCAGGATATCATTTGGGATATGAATTAGAGCACATGTGTTGGGTTTTGTTGGGTTGCTGGAAAGGATAAATAGAATTAGATGTATCATTGGAAGATAAAGTGAGTAGGGTGTTGTTTTGGCTAGGGTTTTGAGGCGCTCGGGTCCGACGAAAGATCGTTCTCCCCGAGGTGAAGTGGAGTCAAATCACCTTAGGATTAGCCTATCGTAACATGAGAAAGTAATGGGTAAGGGGATTAACCAATAACAAAAATAAGTACCTTGCGAAAGGGAACGCTGGGCGTAATCTCAACACAGTTCCTAGTGCCCTTGAGAGCCCTTCACAGGGAATACCGGGGGCAGTCCTGGGTTAACGTAAATTGTATTAACAAGCTGAAAAGAGTAACATAGTAATTAGGGTTGCACCTTTCACAAACACTGATAGCACTGGTAGATAGCTGGGAGCTTCGGCTCGGATGGTTAAAAGACGGACTTTGGGTCCGGGGAGCTTCGGCTCGATTGTTGAGACAGACGTTTTGGTCCGGGGAGCTTCGGCTCGGTTTTTGATTACGCTAAATTTGCATGTGCATAAAAGAAAGGAAAAATTAAGGTGGTGGGTCTTCGGTATTGGAGGGTCGATGCACCGACGCCAATACATTGACTCGGCAAGTGTGGTTAGCACTTCGCCAACAGAAGTCCGGTGCGCTAGCCGGCAAGAGTACGCAGGAGTCCGCTTCGTGCACCAAGCGTTGAGGCGTACGATAGGTCTGACCGGTAGTGCTTTACTGGTTTAGAGGTGGGCGAGGCCCAACCCACCGCTTCCGTCTGCCACTACGGAGGTATCCTAGGAGGTTACGACTCCAGAAAGGGGAAACTAAAGGTCTGTGTGCACAGAGTCGGGTGTGTGTGTTGCACTTGCATAATCCATCATACCCACTTGCATGTCATAGCATAATCGAATCATTTAACCCCTGACACCTAATGTATAAGTGGAATGGGACGCTTAGACATTAGGACCTGCAAAACGACCCCTTGGTCTATAAGCTTGTGTGAGTAAGTTTATAAATTAAGGTTAATTTTGATATATATTTACTGCTGTTTGATAACCGACACCCCAACGTATAAATTGGTATGAGACTATTTATACGATGGGAGCCTTGCAGAAGACCCCTTGGCTTATGTGACCGCACATAAGCGAAGGTTACTTTTCATATTTAAATCTTATTGTCAATATCTACTATAGAATTGCTAGTATAGGTCCGCTGCCACCTGTTTTTGAATATTCTCCACATTCAAGTCCTCCCCTTTCTTCCTCTCCGCTCGGTGCTTAGGAGCCATGGGGAAAGGGGCGGGGGATGATAGGGCTTAGTCTTTTAGACTAACGGTTTTCGAACCGCATCATTTAGGGGATCGTGGAGCCCAGCATGGAGGAGCAGTCCCAGAGACCGGTGCGCTTGGAGGTGGGGCAGTCTAGCTCCGGAGTTCATACAGCCGGGACCGTGAGTCTCGACCTTGAGTAGTTTTTCTGCTTTTGCTTCCGCATGAGTGATTTTGTAGTGAGGATATGATGTACCAGGAATAAGCCCGTATTTTGCTACTCTGATGTACTCTTCTGTGGACACTCCCTTCGTGGAGATATATTTACTATGATATGTGATTTTCTGTGGACTGTCAAGTTGCATTGACTTCATTATGCTACTTTTCAGTGATCAAATTGGCCGGCAGAATCGGCGCTTTGTGGTGATGACTCCTCAGGGCGTGAAGGAGTCACCGCAAAACGGCGGTTCTGGGCCTAAGACCCCGGTGTTGAAAGAAAAAAAAAGGGGGTCTTACAAAGTGCACCAGGAAGACGACCCTGGAAGGAAATGATGGGAGTGGGGGTCGAGCGAGACCTTACCGGTCGGGAGTTATTCCCCAGCCTGGAGAGTGCTAGCCTCCCAGGCGAGCAGGTCGCATGAGTGGAGCATGCGAGACCAAGGTGGGGGTCACCCTTCAGCGAGCTGACTGTCTCAACTCACGTTCCCGAGGGGTTCAGAGAGCCTGACATGATTTACTATACCGGTAAGGATGACCCCATCCAACACATGCAGTGTTTCGAAGATGCGGTCTCTTTCAGGCCGATGACGAATGCATTTAAGTGTCGCATCTTCACGATCACGTTGAAAGACAAGGCAAGTGATTGGTTCCATCAACTCCCAGCGAGATCGATCTATGGGTTCGAAGACTTGAGCCGAAGTTTTCAGCTCCGCTTCTTCACTTCTAAAAAGAGGAGGAAGAGTCCTGAGTCTATCTTCCTGATAAGACAGATGACAGAGGAGTCGTTGGCCAAATATGTGGTCAGGTTCCAAGAAGAGATCCTGGACATCCAGGAGATGCCGGGGTACGCCCTCCAGATGGCATTTACAGTGGGGTTATGTGAATGGTTCTTCAAGATGAGTCTGACCCGAAAGGCCCCCTATCCTTTGAGCAGTTGATGAAAAGGGTGACAGAGGAGATAACAACTGCGGCGGTCAACCCGTCGTTTGTCAAAAAGTTGACAAGATAAACAGAGGCAAAGTCGAAGGATCAAGGTGGCTCGAGGCATCAAGAGGGAAGAAGGGGAGAAGAGCAGAGAGCTCAGGGGTTCCAGGGACCTCAAGAAATCGAAGGTCCGGAGCCAGGTTGGAGGCAACAGGGAGAACCCATTCAGGGTCCAGGAAAAAGTCTCGTCCAGGATGGGGGGGGGGGAACTTTCATGGAGGCCAAGGGAGGTTCAACTTCTAGAGGCAAGCCCCTAGGCAGCTCCTACCGCCACCGCAACAAGCCATGACGATAGGAAGAGGGGGAAGAGGTAACATGAGAGATCACCCAGCTCATCAAAGAAGGGGTGGAAGAGTGTTGTCATACTGTGACTTCCACCAAGTAGAGGGTCACGCCACAGCTACCTGCACCGTATTCCTGGAAGTGAGAGAGGCGAGAGCCCCAGTCCAGCAGCAGCCGCCGGTGCAGATTGAAAAAGTTCTACCCAGAGTAGGGGTAGAAGACGTATGTGAGGACCAGGTTGACATAGGACTCCGAGGAGGTATAAGAGTGATCCACAGTGGAGTTGGGATCGAGGCAACTCAAAAGGCTATCCTCCATGTCATGTACCGTCGGAGCGTCGCTGCGACATCCCAGACTCCACCCCCAGAGGATAAGATTACCTTCTAAATGAAGGACATACCAGATCATGATGATCCATTCTGCGATGCACTGGTCATCCAGGCAGTCATCGAAGGCTACACCGTCTCCCAGATCTTGGCTGACAACGGGAGCTCCGTCAACGTTGTTTTCAAGAAGGCGTTTGATGAGATGAAGGTAGAACCAAGGAGGGTGTTGGCCTTGGACAGACCCCTGTTTGGGTTTTCAGGGGAAAGGAAGGAGGTAGAAGGTGAAGTCAGATTCCAGGTGAAGTTGGGGGGACCTCAAGGAACTGCAGGTTCGTCATTGTTGACGCTCCGAGCAGTTACAAAGCCATCTTCAGAGACCCCTCATTAGCGCCTTCCATTGTATGTCATCGTCATTTCACCAGTGCCTCAAGTTTAACACTGGAGGGATCCAAGTCAGGGACAGGGGAGACCCCACGATGGCAAGACAGTGTTACGTCACGGCTGTCAAAACCATCGCCTGGATAGCCAGGGCAGAGGAGATGGAGAAGATCATGGAGAGCTTGAGCAAGATAAAGGTATCAGAGGAGAAGGATAAGAATGACGGCAATCATGCGCAAGCAGCTTGAAAGAACCTTGCTTCGGTAAAGTATTTTTCCCTTTATGTTTTTGTAATGAGCTCTACCCCTGACCAGCTGAGTCAGGAGGTCATGTATCTTGAAATTTTTTTCCGTTTGAGGATGTTGAATTTATTATGATTCGAATGACGTGCATAAACCAACCCCGAGAGGACCTCCTCACCCAGGATCTCACTAGCTGGATGTGTCGAATGTGGCTCGGTTGAGAGAAGGTTCCAACCCCGAGAGGATCTCCTCACCTAGGCTCTCACTAGTTAGATGAGTTGAATGTGCCTCGGTGGAGAGAAAGTTCCAACCCGGAGGGGATCTCGCCACCCAAGCTCCCATTAGATGGCATGACAGGTTAACCCCTTGGGGAGGTTAAGTGAATTCTACCCGGTGGGGATCTCGCCACCCAGGCTCCTGTTAGCTGGCATGACAGGTTGACCCCTCGGAGAGGCCAAGCATTTTAAGTACCAAGAGTGCTACACTCATCGAATACGTTGGGTTGGATGTTTTTTTCCGTGCGTGGAACTTGCTCGAAAAGAGTGGGGATTGTGTACAACCCCGTATTCGCGGAGTGGGTCCCCACGCAGGCACAAGACTTGCTACACATTTTTAAGCTTTTAGGGGGTTTTGCACTCTTGGGGTCAAATTTATTGTTGATCCACATGATATTCTAGTAGGGGGATGAAAAATTTGTCTAGCTTGCTAGTGCTTGGTGTACTTTTCAGGGTGCAAGTGTGGCGGGAGCCCGACACTCGCATCGGCCCCTCCTTCAGGGGGCGGGTGCCGCGGGAGGCCGACACCCGCCCCAGTCTATTTCAAAGGGGCGGGTGCGGCGCGAGGCAGGCACCCGCCTCGACCCCTCTTCAGGGGCGAGTGCGGCGGGAGGCCGGTACTCACCCCGACCTCTCCTTCAGGAGGCGGGTGCGGCGGGAGGCTGGCACCCACCCCGACCTGTTTCAAGGGCGCGGGTGCGGCGCGAGGCCTACACCCGCCCCGACCCCTCTTCAGGGAGCGAGTGCGCCACGAGGCCGGTACTCGCCCCGACCCCTCCTTCAAGGGGGTGGGTGCGGCGGGAGGCCGACACCCGCCCCGGCCTGTTTCAGGGGGCGGGTGCGGCGGGAGGCTGACACCCGGCCCGGCCCTTCTTCAGGGGGCAGATGCAGCGGGAGGCCAACACCCGCCCCGGTCCTCCTTCAAGGGGAGGGTGCGGCGGGAGGCCAGCACTCGCCCCGACCGGCTTGAGCTGCTCGTCCAGCTTGAGCAGCTCGCCCGACTTGAGAAGCTCACCCGCCTTGGGCAGGTTTCTAGGCTTGAGCAGCTCGCCCGGCTTGAGCAGATCGCCCGGCTTGAGCAGCTTGCCCGGCGCGAGCAGCATGCCTGTTTTAAACAGCTCGCCCGACTTGAGCAGCTTGCGTGGAAGGATTTCCATATGCTTGTATGGGTGAGCATGTTATGAACACACTGTGAGCAAGAAAGTGGTAGAGGGGTGTTAAGGGAGCACTGTTGAATTTTTTGAAGTGAAAGTGGCGGTCTGGGCAGCCTGGGCGGTCTGTGTGGACAGAAGCGGCGGCTAGCCAGGTCGGCTTGTGTTCAACAGTTAGTTGTTCTCAGTTGGTAACCAGATGGATAGGATGGCTATCCCCACAGTTTGCCGGTTTGTGCAGACTAGTTCTGGAGTCCTCCGGTTTTGTGCGGACTAGTCTTTGTATCTGCTGGTGCGGTGTTCACACCAGGGATGGTTGGTGGTGTGGACATGGCCTGGTTTTGCACCAAGTTCAGGTGTGCTCAGTCTGGGAGATCGTGCGGTTTGTGCAGAATACTTTCTTTGTCCGTCGAGTTCGGCAGTTGTCAACCCTGTGCTTAGGTTGCAGACTTAGAGTGTGCAGACTGGAGAAGTGTCCGCAGGTGCATGCAGACTGGTGCTGTGTCTGCTTGTGTGCGGACTGGTGGTGTAATCACAGAGTTTGCTGGTGGCGGTTTTGTCCTGGCGTGTCTGTCAAGGCAGTTTGTTCTTGTATCAGTGGCTTGGCAGTTTTGTACTCGCCGCGTGATAGGATGGTGATCCTATCAGCTAGGGCGGTGATAACACTCTTTTCTGTGCCTATAAATAGGACCCCCGATCACATCAATTGCATATCTGAGTGACTAGTGAGTGAGCTTTGGTAGTTGTCGCGGACAGGATTTTCTAGTCGCACGGTTTGTATTATGCAAGTTGTGCGGATAGAGCTGAAAAGCCAGAGAATAGTTCTGACTTCGGTCAGTGATAGTGCAGACTCTGCGATTACCAACCAGCGGTTAGCAGCAGGTCGCGACTTGCGACCAGGTTGTTTTCTCTTATGCAACTTTTTCCCAGTTCAATAAGTTGTTCGCTTCTAGCGGCTTGTTCAGTTCGACAACAGCAGTTCATGAGATCAGGTTGCTAGGCGACCTTGCGGTTAGGCGGCTTGCAAATAAGCGGACAAAGTTCCTTTTCACCATTGGAATAACTGGTTGTTCGCGCGGTTTGGTTGCAATCTTGCGACTAGGTGGCTTCAGCGGACTCCCTAGGCAGCTCGGCAGGGTCGACGACTTTTCTTTGAGACTGCGCGACTTGTTTATAACTTCTTGTTTTTTGTGCTTCCATCGGATACATTGGCGAATCATGTCTCACAATGTATGTCTCGCCTTATAAAGATTTTTGATAGTACAAGGTTTCTTGCTCTTCTTGTGCATCTGGTTTACTTGACTTCAGATAGCTTGAGTGTTCCTGCGCCTGGTTTGTTGGTTTTTGCGGTTCACAAATTTTTTCAATCATGACGTTATGCGGCGAAGGCCGCGGGTCAAGGGGGAGGGCGCTCGAGGTCGCGCTCGCCCAGGGTCACAGGCGCCCTGGGAGCGCGCGAGAGGGGTCACGTGTGGGCGCGTGCAGCCGGGGGCGCGCGCAGCAAGCGCCACGCGCTGCCAGGGGCGTGCGCGGCTAGTCGTGGTTAAAAAGCATGATTAGGCTTGGTTCAGCCCGGTCGGGCCTGGTTTTTTTCAACTGGGCTCGGTCCGGGCCCAGTTTGAATCGGGCCGGGCTCGGGCACCCTCTCAAAGGGGGAGCCCTGTTAGGCCCTTCAGGCCGGCCTGAATACAAAAGGCGAGAGTTTAATCCCGCTTATGATTAGGCAGGATTTTTGCTTAGTCCGGTGCTGGGCTCAGGCAAGCCCGACGCACGGGCCGGGCAACCAGCAAAAATAGGGGCCCGGTAAGGGCCGCAAGCCCGGCCTTTGGCCCGGGCGGGCTTTTCACGGGCCGGGCTGAGCCGGGCCCGGGCGGGCTTTCCGGGCCCCGACTATTTGCCCACGACTATGCGTTGTCGGGGGCGTGTGAGCGCTTATTTGCTGACAAGGGCGCGCACGTGGTTGCCCGCGACTAGGGGCCCGCGCGTGGCCCCTCCAAGCATGCCCTGGACACTCGTCCGTGCACTCGCGTCTCTGGCGGTCATGGATGATCTTAGCAGTTTCGGGCCACCTCTCTCTTCCATTATGACTATTCCGGTGTGTGGCCAAAGTAGGTTGTCTCATGGTCAGAATAACGGAGTTTGGCTGTTGGCAGACCAGCCCCGGGGTATTTCAGTAATTTTAGAGCGGCATGATTGCGTTATTGGTAGGCCATCCTTAAATATCTATAAATAGACCCTTAGGGTGTCTTGTAGAGGGATCAATTTTCATCACTCTTCATCTTCTTCCTCCATCCTCCAAGGCACCTAGCTCAGCATTGGCTAGGGAGGGGGAGATCTCGAAGGTTTTCTGGGTGTGAGGTGAGACCTACAAGCTAGAGCCAAGGGTCATTTCCCAAATTTAGGTCGCTCACCAAGGGACGACTTGAGAGAAATAGTTGTGAGCTGCACCCTAGGTCCGAACTCTAGGTGGAATCGAATCTCGGTTCCAACACTTAACTATGTGGTTGTGGGTTCCAAGGTGCTCAATGTGAACAATCCTACAATCCTTGTGCATTCAAAAGGCACGGACGCGGAAGGATTTCCATACGCTTGCGTGGGTGAGCATGTTGTGAACACGCTGCGAGCAACAAAGTGGTATAGGGGTGTCATAATGGAAGAGAGCGAGGTAGCCCCAAACTGCTAAAAACACTGGTGTGTGGCCAAAGCAGGTTGCCTCATGATCGTGCAGATCAGTACCAAAATATCTGCCCGCACCATTCGTGAAACTGTCAAGAGCTTTTCTGACCGGAGCCACTTCATCGACCGGAGCTCCGAAATTAATTAAAGTTTGAAGCTGGGTTGCATTGATGCATGAAGAATCTGGAGGGAATAGTAAAAGGGCTCAGATACATGGATGGCTGCAGCTTGTTAATTGGGGGTTCAAAGCCGATTACACTGCCCGGTAACCATTTTTAATGGAGACCCTGACGACACCCGATTACCGTGCTTCCTCATTTATGAAGCGCCCTTTACGATGGATTCCCCGCCTCCTTTTGCCGCCCTTCACACGCGTTCTTATAATATCTGCTGCGGGAAAGCACATCTTCCCAATACCGCGCCATGTCTACTATTCCAGTGAGGTTTATGATTGATAGAGCGAAGAAGCGGGTGGTGTTTGCCGAAGCTGGATCCGATTTCGTCGACGTCCTCTTTAGCTTCCTCACCCTCCCGCTGGCATCCATCGTCCGGCTTTTAGACAAGCAGTCCGGTTTGGGATCTCTCGATACGCTCTACGAAAGCGTCGAGCGGCTGGACGCCAAACACTTCCAGACGGAGGCGTGCAAGGAAATGCTTCTCAATCCTCGGAGCGCTTCTGCGCGACTATGCGAGGGCTTGAAGATCAAAGGCATCCATGATCCTGATCCTAGGAATTTCTTCACCTGCGGCGAAATTGATTGCTTAACCCAGTCCAAATCGTATTATACCTATAACTCAAAGTGTCTATGCAGCCGCTGTGGCAAGCTGATGGGCAAAACTTTGCAATGGCCAGAAGAAAAATCAGGTGAGGGAGGGATCTTTGTTAATGACAAGGTCAACTTTATGATAACTGACGATCTGCAGGTGATACCGTCTTCTTTACCAAAGGGATTATCCCTTTTCAAGGAGATTCAAATTAAAAACCCAAGTAAATTGGAGGAAAGGGTGATAGATTTCGGCAAAGAAGAGGTAAGGTTATTCATAATTCCTTTGCAAAAAGGAGGCAAACGAAGTACATTTAAACTATAACCTAACCCTTATAGAAGTTTTTTTATATATAAATTTCAGATTTTGAACCTTCTAAAGAGGTCATTTGTGACCACCAACCTATTAACGGATGTTTGTTTCCCTGACGCTTGTGTGCAAGCAAGTGCAGGCTTCTTTGTACCCAAAAAAGATGAGAGTTTTGACAACAAAGCCGAACAGGAGATTTCCTTAATAAAACTCATCTTAAACAAAGAAAACAAGAACATTCTGTACGCTGAAGTTGGGGTTGATTTCATTGATCTATTGTTCAGCTTTCTCAACTTTCCTCTTGGCGCCGTGTTGCGAGCACCCGATAACCTATCCCTAGGCGGTTGCATCAAAAATCTGTATTCTTCAGCCGAGAGTATGGGCTTAGAGTACTTCAAATCAGAAATTCATAGAAACATGTTGTTGGATCCACAACTGCCTGCTTTCTCCAGCTGCAATATGAACCAAATACTGCAATTGGAGGATATTCCATTAGAAGAAACCTTGATTACCGTGAAGAGCTGCCTGAAGTGCTATGTAGATAATGGATACAAAGCTATTGGATCTGCTCCATGCAAGCATGGAATACAATATGCACACATTATAGAGTGGAATCCCAAGTCTGCAAAGACAATGTCATTTGCAGACGAAGCATTTATTGTCGGCTCACAAAAGTATATGATTTCAGATAATCTTGACGTTTCCCCGCTATCCATCATTACTGCCGTAGGTAGTGGTATGAACTTGCCAATTTCTGATATGGCTGTCAAAGAAATTTCCTTTGATAATGTGAAGGTAATTCACTTCAATTCAACTCTTCTTTGGCTCATTTTAATTTGGTATTTATTCACCACTCTTCTATTTTCTTCAAATACAGGCTTGGCCGTTGCTGGGTGCTATGTTGATCTCGAAGACGGTCCTAACTGATGCTTTGGTTTGGTTTCCTTATTAACTACATTATTCAAGTGGTATTTTTGTTATGTTTTGATGGTATTTTTGATTCATCTTATAGGAGAAACAACAAAAGTGTTTGGGCAACTTATTTTATTAGATTTCCGGTGTTGACCAAAATTTCCATTTTTCGTTAAGACACATTTTTTGTCTGATCCACCACTTTCCCAAACGGCTCTTTGATTTTTTGTTATTTTTGACTTTTAAATTTTATGTTATAATGTTATGCAACAAAAAATTCTTATAGACACTTATTTTTAACCTAAATGCTAAAAAATTCTCAAGCAAAATAGTTATGGAGCTACACGACGACGAGCCTTTTTGAAAAGTTTACATACGCCGGACGTGTATATCGGATGGCCCTACCATTCCCGTGGAAGATAATTAGTAATTTATTTGTTGTTTCTTTTGTTTGAGATGTTTTATTTGTTACTTTGTTTGCTCGGGTTATTTTAAGTATTTTTGTATTTCTTAATTTCCGATTTTTCTTTTGTATTCGTTTCTCATCGCTATAAGAAGACGCGTAAACCCTGTATTATTTTTCATCCTTGAATGTGTGTTTTATCTTTCTTCTCTAAACCCTAATCCCTTCTCTCTTCCTCCCACTCTCCCTCTCTTTCTTTCTCTCTTTCCCATAGCGGCCGATCCCCGATACCCCAATAATGTTAGTGTATATTTGGACAACTACCATGTTCAGAAGCTTAACGGGTCGGTTCAAATACACGGATATCCAATACCCGTAGTAACTCTTAGGGTTTGTCTATTTATACCCACCTAGGGGCAACGAATAGGTGATTCCACCTAGATCTCCATCCGGATGCTTCGAGCGACATTATCAAATAATTGGTCTGACCTGCCCGTATGCCCGCCATCGCCGGCCGCCAGAGTACGAACGCTAGCCGAAGCCCACGCCAAGCCCGCGACCCGAACCGCTCCTGCATCGCTTCTCGGCACCGCGCCCCGCACATTCGTTTCACGCGGCGTCTTGAACGATGCCCCGCGAGCCGCATCCAGGCTGCTGCCCCGCGCTCCCCCCAGCTTCGCTTATGTTGCGCGCTGCCTGGCCGCACCACCCTATCCGTAATCGCAACAGGCCGCAACACATCTGCTGCGCAGTCCAGTTCGCACCAGTACAGCTCACGTCGCGCCGCCGCTGCAGCTCTTCCTTCCATGGCCATGACACCGAACACGCGTTCCATCACCGAGGCTCCATTGGATGACGCCAACGAGGCCCTTCTACGCCGCATCAGCACCCAGGAGTCCCTCGTGGTCTCCTTGCAGGCCTCCTTGCTCGCCATCCACGCAAAGCTTGATGCGTTACAACCTCCCGCTGCCTCTTCCGCCAGCAGACCCGCGTGCCCGGCCACCGCCACTTCAATCTTGGGGGCGGCACCACTTCCGCACATTCGGAGCGCCGCACCCCCTCTTCCCCCAGGTTGCCCTGCCCTTGCCTTTGATTTTCCCACCGTTGGAGTAGACCCGATTGTGTGGATCGCCAAGGAAAAACAATACTTCGATCTTCATCACACACCCAAGCAGGACAAGGTCTCTACTGCCGTCGTGGGACTCGACGACTCCGCCCTCCAGTGGGCTCGATGTCTCCGCCAGACCAACTCGACCATCTCGTGGTAGGAAATCAAGCATGAAATGATTCGCCGCTATTACAGTTGTTATTCCGGCTCCGCCATCGAAAGGCTCCGTGGGGGTACGAAAATCACGATCTCGATGTACTCCAAAATCCCGAAGCGCTTCCTCCAACTACCCACGCGGGCAGAGGTGAAAGACGACGGAAGGAGCATTGATCGCTGCGGGACTGCGCCGTTCACGCATCCCCCGCGCGCCGCCTTCACGTTCTCCGTCCCCTTCGTCGCGCTGACGTCGCTCCGCGAGGAGTTTTCGTTAACAATTTCTCCCGATCGCCTCGCTCCCCGCTTTCAAATCATAGAAAAAAAGAAGGGGAGAGGGGGAGAAGCTAACCTTCTTCCGAGGAGACATGACGACCATGAAAATTCGCCAACTCCAAGCCAAAGTCCGCAGGCTCCGAAATCTCTACAACAATGTGAGGAAAGAGCCAAACGACCACCTTTAATTTACAAGCATAGAGGGAAGACTCATAAAGGAAGGCCACCAAATCTGCCTGATATTGCTTGTCTGATTTTCTCGTCTTAAACAGACAACGAATGAGCAGCAATCTTTAACCAGCGTCCCGCAAAATGTGGCAGATAATTTTTTGACGTTTGGAACGCGCTGCAAGAAGTAGAAAATTTCCACACTCATCGCTTCGCGGATCAAGACTCGTGAAAATTTGGGGGCATTTTATGGGGTTTCCCCAGAATTTTCTAAGTCAAACCGGCAAGACTCAGACCGAGTACGTGCACGCCCGACTGGACCAATTACGTACAGCAGAACTGCAAGCACCTGAGGAGACCAGGAGAAGGCACCAGGCCCGTGCCCGAGCACGCACAACCGCGACCCACACGACCAACACGCATGGAAGGCCTGCGCGCGCGTGGCATGGGCTCGCACCCACTCGGCCTGCGCTAGCGCGGCCTGCGCTAGTGCGGCCTGCGCATGCGCCCGCATGGCCTTTGCGCTTGTGGCCCGCACCCGCACGGCCTGTGCTCGCGCAACGTCCATGGTCGCGCGCGGCTAGCCCGCACGACCCTACGCCGCATCCTCGCACTGTCGCGCCCAGCGCAGCTGCATGTTGTGCGCGTGCCGCACCTGCCCGCCGACGATGAAACCTGCCGCTGCCGTCTGCCCCGGTCGTCGCCGGCAGCCCCTGCCGCCGCCGACAGTTTTCAGCCGCCGCCTCAGGCCGCCGGCGCCTCCGTGCGCCTTGCCTGGGCCGCCCGAACTGCCCGGAGGGAAAATGGGCAATCTCATCATTTTGGTAGAATTGGTGATCCGGGTGATCAAAACAGAGCGACGTCATTCGCCAGCACAAATCACTCCCCGACGGACTTACCACCATAACCTTCCGAAAAACTATAAATAGGCTCTTTGGCCTTCATTTGAAGACAAGCAACTCCAGTGGCAAGAGAGAGCTCTGAGATTTTCCAGCGAGATCGTGGACTTAAGCCGATCCTCCGCGCAGGAATTCACTATGCTCTCCTCTTTGCGCTTCCTCACGCCTCAAGTGACGTCAACTGCCTCAGCAAGAACGCTCTCATCTAGGCTCTGCATCAACTAGAGCACTCCCTCCAGAAGCTCTGTGAACTTTGAAGATTTTCCAGCCGGAACGCTTCCACCGAGGTTTCGTGAGTTCAACGGCATCTCAAGGCCGGAGCGCTTCCATCGAGGCTCCGAGGAATTAGTCGTTTCCTTCTCGTCGCCTTTCATTTTCTACACTTGTAATCGAGTAGCGGCCTTTCACCCTCCGAGATCAAACTCCAATTTTTGTAAACACACGAGATCTAGTGGAATTTGGCTCGGCACAGATCCAGCCACGTGGTTTTTCACCTTTTCCGGGTTTTTCACGTCAAAAGCCTTATTGTCATTTGCTGCGGTTTTCTTTGACTGTTTTCGTGCCCGGTTCGACTCCGAGCTAAGTCGGTCTGATTCTCCTTACCGGGAAAAAATCAGGCGACCCGCAACAACTATGACATGTGAGGGTCACAGCTCTGCTCATGCATGACAAATAGTTGGAGGATAAGGGGATTAAGCATCAGAACTTTGCTGTGGTGACATGGTCCAACTGGGATGGGCGTGTTGTGACTCATCTACTCATTAAGTGGGCCAACGGTTCGCCGGAAGAAGCGACATGGGAAGACTTATGGGCTCTCCGTCAAAGGTGGCCGGAGCTTGTTCCTTGAGGTCAAGGAACATTCAATGGGGAAAGTTTTGTTGCAATCCGCTGCGGCGCTTAGTTCTTTTTATGGCTGTTTATGTTATTTGTTGCTTTGGGAAGGGGCAGAGTGGTTTTTTGCTTTGTTAGGGCTTTTGTTTTAATGTTTGCTGGAGGGGGTGAGTCGGGTATGTTAAAAAATATTATCTTCGTGCTGTGTTGTTCGACTGCGATGGGAGAGTCCCCTGCATCGTTCAAGGATCCGTTCAGACGTGACCTTAGGATCTTGTCTATCTAGTGCAATCCTTGCTCTTTGTACATCTGCTCTTGTGTATGTTGGAGGGTTTTGCTCACTAGTTCTAAACAGGTTACCAGTGGTGGTCCAACAGCGATTGCCGGGCGAAGTGAGCGCATCATGTGGCATGCTGATGGAAAAAACCTTGGCATGGGTATACGAAACATCATGAGGGGAAGGGATCTTTGTTAATGATAAGAACAACTTTATGATAAATGATGATCTGCTGGTGATACCTACTTCCTTACTGAATGGATTATCCCTTCTCAAGGAGATGCTAATTAAAGATGCCAGTATGTGTTGAAAAGTTGAAGTGAAGTCGGCAGGTAGCCAGGGTCGTGCGGTCTACTGCTATCTCTGATGATATCGCCTATCACCGGACGATAGCTTTTTTGTCCGCATGCTTTTGTAGATACCCCAGGTTGCGCTGTCTATTCTTTGGCTAACCGCGAAGCTGCACGGTTAGAGTTGGCTAACCGCCTATCCTCCTGCGGTAGCTCTATTGTATGTGTCGGTGACCTTATCCACCTCCCCCGTCTTTAAATAAGGGTCCCAACCCCCTAATTTGTATCCTGGATCGCAGAAAACAGTTGCTTGGAGCAAGGTTGTGGTTAGACTTTTCCTAGACGCGCGACAAGGAGCTGTGGCCTCTTGTTTAGCAATTTGTGAACTGTGCGGTTAGCACTGAGCGACTAGACAACTAGTACTGACGGTTTGGTCAGTGGTAGCATCGGTGTGGAAGTCGCAGAGCAGTTGACGGTTTGCAGCTATCGCTGGCGATATCGCGGGTTAGCAACTTGGGCGGTTTCTCCTTGGCAGTTCTTAAGCAGGTAATCTGTTGATCAGTTCGTGTGGTTTGACTTGTCAGATCACGCGAACTGTGCGGCCTGTTCTCCAACAGTTCAGTATTTTGTTTGTAGCGACCTTTGCAGGTTGACGACTTTTGCGGTCAGACGACCTTTTCGGTCAGGCGACCACAAGTGCGAACATGTGTCTTGGCGGTCTAAATTTTGCAGCTCGCCAGCTTTGTACTTAGTCTGTTTTTTTATCTCCATCGACTGTAACGCGAAATCATTTCTCACGCTTGTATATCTCGCCTTATAGAGCAGTAAATAAATATAATTGTTGTTCTTACATCTTCTATTGCTAGTGGTTTACTTTCTTTGATGGTTGAGAGTGATCCTGCGACCTTTGTATATATAATTTTACAAAAAGTTGGAGGAAAGCTTTATAGATTTCCGCAAAAAAGAGGGGAAGCTACTCATAATTCCTTCACAGAATTTGAACTATTAACTCTTATAGCAGTTTTTTATATAAATTTTGAATTTTAAACCTTCTGACGAGGTCATTAGTTTCCAGCAAAGTATCAACATATGTTTGTTTCCCCAACACTTCTGTGCAAGCAAGTGTAGGTTTCATTTCACCAACAAAAGATAAGAGTTTTGAAAACGAAGGGAAAAAAGTGATTTTCTTAAAAGTCATTTTAAACAAAGAAAACAACAACATTCTGTACGCTGAAGTTGGGGTTGATTTTTGTACAACCCCATGTTTATTGAGTGGCAGACTCATCAGACCAGCCACCAGAAAGGAAGAGACGCAACTGTCTTAATGGGGAGCAAATGCGACCAGGGGCACCAGCATACTCGCCAAACTTGGGCGAGTACACCCCTAGCGTCCTGCACCCGTCCCCGGTTCCGGGCGAGTTGCGAGTACTCACCATCATGGGGCACTCACCGCCCCAGGCAAGCATGCCCCAGGTAGTCTGTACACGCCCTTAAGGGGTAACCCTTTTTCTTAGGGAATTTCATGATTGGGATGCTGTTAGTAATACCAAACAACAAGATTCCGCTATTAGCAAGTCAATTTGAGCTGCGGTTAGTAATATCAAAAGACGGGATTTTGCTATCCGCAGACCAATTAATGAAAACTATAAGTACCAGTTCGGCGCGCAGGAATTGACATTCTGGAATTGATTTTGGTTTCCAGAATGCCAATTTCTATGTTCGGCGCGCAAGAATTATAATGAAATTGGTTTTTAATCCTAAAACCATCGATATTCTATTAAACCTTAAACCCCGATATGTTAAAACCCTTACCGTGCGTTGGTTTTTCCCTGGTTTTCCGATTCCGCTTCATCCCTTGCTTTCGCCTTCCGCCTCATCCCGCACGACGCAGCCCGACGATCGATCTACGGTAGGTTTTCTGCCATTTTTTTCATTATCTTCCTCTTCTTCAGCTCCCTCTTCATCTTTCTCCCCTTTTTTTCCTTGCAGGTCTCTCCAGCTCCATTGTACCAGCTTCAAAGATTAGGTTTGCCTCTTTTCTTCTTCTTCCTAAGTTTCCGGTTTATTCTTCCTAAGTTTCCACCTGTTTTTATTCTTTGATTCACCTGTTAGGAATTTAGATCCACAATTTATCTGATGCACAAATGCCCTAGTTTCTTCTTCCTAAGTTTCCACCTGTGTTGAATGTTTGCAGTTGATGGTTGCTTTGGGTCGATGTTACATTTTTACTTCCAGGACAATTGACTTTTGATCTTGCTGGTTTCCATGGTAGTTTTATCCAGTATTCTGGGTTAATTTGTCTTGAACTAAACTGTGGCTATTTTTCGACAATTGAACAAACACCATGGCTGTATAAGTTTGCATGTCTCCAGGTAATGAGATGTAACTTAAATCAATTTATGTGTGTTTGGTCTCTCCATCCATGGATGGGAAAATCACTAAACTGTTTTGCCCAACTTTTGAATGAGTTCTTTTGGTTTGTGTTTGGAATTGCTTCTAGTTTTTTTGGTTATCGTAAGCTAATTCTAAGAAAACTCGAACAATTCAAATTCTCCAAGAACACTTTAATTTGTAATTGGTAGACCTAATTAGTAGTATAGTCCTGAGTTTGTCTAGTAAGCATTGTATTTGTGATAATGAGGTATGATTACATACATTAATCCTTTCTTCTTAGATCCCATGTTCCTGCAATTATTACACCCCCTTTTTCATTGATTTATTTTTTGCATATGCAACTAAAATGAGGAAGAACATCTTCTAAAGGAACAAGCAAGGAGAAGTCAACAACACGTCTAAAGACTTGGAACAAATACTACGTCGAGGTTAGTGCAATGCTGGATACACCCGGATTTGGATGAGACTGGAAAATGAACATGGTGAAGGTGGACAGTGAGGAAGTATGGACAAATTATATGAAGGTACGTTTTTTTATTGATTGGTATATTTACAGAGGTAGTGTAATTGAATTTTTTTAAATTGTAAATAATGCTTTGAATTGTATTATTGTAGACTCATCCTTCAATGAAACATTATAGAGATAAGGTTCTTGTGAATTGGTCTGATTTGGTTGTGTTATGCGAGACTGATAGAGCGACTGGTAGTCATGTTGCGACCACAACATATGCAGAAAAGGAGATAGATGCAAAGTCCATGACAGAAAAAGCAACTAGTACACAAGAGCCATCTAGAGTGGATGGAGAAAGAAGCAGTAGAAGGAAGAGAAAGCGAGCCGGACAAAATGACTCAGTAACAGTGGTCATAAAAAAATTGGCTGACTTCGTGCAAGGAGCAGTGGGGACAATGTCTTCTAGTGATGTTGATGACATTTATGCCGCACTTGCTCAGATGATTGATTTAGAAGATCATGATTTTTTTAGGGTCTTGGATATATTGTGTAATGATAATATCAAACGTGACATATTCAAGAGACTCCCCAACAAGTTAAAGGGCACATGGCTGCGAATTCAGTTTGATCGCTAGTTTCATATTTCTACTTCTGAGCGATTGATTTTTTATCTAAAACATTTGCTATTTATGTACTTTTATTTATGGACAATGTGTTTGGATTAAATTGTTTGAAATGTTTATGAATTTCAGTTTTTATTAGTTTTTTGATTTTATGCTTACATTTTAAAAATTTAAAAATAAAAATTTTTATATTAGGAGTGTCAATTCCATTGTGTAGCCGAACAACTATTATGTAACAATATCAATTTTGTTCCCTGAATTTCATCATGCAGCCGAACAACAGAATTGATTTTCTGACCAAAGCCAATTCCAGAATGTCAATTCCTGTGCGCCGAACAAACCCTAAGTGATTGCATCAAAACATTATATTGTTCCGCCGAGGGTACGAACTTAGAGTGCTTCAAATAAAAAATCACGAGATTAAACTGCCCAAACAGTGCAGATTTCCACTCTGTACCTGTCTCGTCGACATGGATTGCATGTTTGGTCGATATGGACCTTGTCCCGTCGATATGGGAAGCCCATCTACTCGACATACTTTAGCCCGTCTTGTCGACCAAGTTTCAGCCCGTCCTGTCAACAAGGTAGCAACTTCTCACTGACATCAACCAGCTTCTCGTCTAATCGACGAGCCCCAGCATCTCGTCGACATACTTTAGTCTTTTAATCGACAAGCTCCAGTCTTCTACCCGATATTCCTCTAGTCTTCTAGTTGACAAGAACCAGTCCAACTCTTTAGGGGCTGGACCCTAACAAACTCCTCCATACCATAAGTAGGAGTTCTCCCAACTGATATCTTCAGGTGGTCATCATGTTGATCAACAATCAACATAACTCATGATTCTCCCTTGACACATTCTTCTTCATCATGTATGATGGGTTGTCATCAGTGTGTACTTTCTCCACCTTTAGCCGCTTCTCCTCAATAGCTTTATGTATCCAATGATACTTGACATCAATATGCTTTGTCTTGGAGTGGTAGATAGGTTTCTTGACCAAGAAGATGGTGCTCTGACTGTCACTAAACACAGTGAACTCATCTTGTTGGAGTTCTAGTTCCAGCATGAACTTATTCATCCACAAGATATCCTTAGACACTTTCGTCACTGCTATGTATTCGACCTCCGTCGTCGAAAGTACCACGCACTTTTGTAACCCTGACTGCCACGACACTATCCCCTACAAATGTAACTGCAAACCCAGATGTGGATCTCCTGGAATTAACATCTCCAAACATATGCGAATCATAGTGCCCAAACAACTTTGGTGACCCTCCACCAAACTACAAACATTGATTTGTAGTACCTCTGAGACAACTGAATATACACTGCACAACATCCCAATGCACTTTCCCCGGGTTCGCAAAGTATCTGCTTACCACCCCAACTGCATAACCTATGTTTGGCATCTTGAAGATCATAACATACATCAGACTCCCTACTGCATATGCATAGGAGATCTAACTCATCTCCTCTACTTACTTCTCAGATGAAGGACACTGAGAGTTTGATGGATTGAAGTGTCCTCCCAACGGAGTAGCAACCGGCTTGACCTTCTACATCATAAGCCTCTTCTGCATATTCTCAACATACTCTCCCTGAGACAGACACAGTAGATCTGCACTTCTATCCCTAGTGATCTTCATCCCAAGAATCTTCTTTGTCGGTCCTAAGTCCTTCATCTCAAAGGACTTACTGAGCTCCTGCTTCAATCCATCAATGCAAACTTTGTCAATCCCGATAATCATCATTTCATCTATATATAGCACCAAGATGATAAAAGTCTTCTCAGCCCTCTTCACATACATACAATGATCAACCCCGGTCCTCTCGAATTTGCTCTTTGTCATGAAGGAGTCAAACTTCATGTATTACTTCATGGGTGCCTGCTTCAACCCATAAAGACTCGTCCCGAGTCGGCAAACTAAGTTAACTTTTCTATTGACTTTAAATCCTTCAGGTTGTTCCATGTACAACTCCTCTTCCAAATCTCCGTGCAAAAATGTCGTTTTGGCATTCATCTACTCAACCTCGAGATTCATGAAAGCAACCAACCCTAACACTGGTTTGATATATGACATTTTCACAACGGGTGAAAAAAATCTCGTCAAAGTAAACATCGTGCCTCTGACTGAAACCTTTCACTACCAACCTTATCTTGTACCTAGGCTTGGAGAGATTTTCACTTGCTTTCATCTTGAAGACCCACTAGTTCTTCAAGGTCTTTCTCCCATTTGGTAGTCGGACCAATTCATAGGTCTCATTTTTCTAGAGCGAGTCAAATTCCTTCTCTATAGATTCAACCTTTTGAGCCTCCTCAAATGACTCAGGCTCGTCATCATCAATAAGAAAGATATAGTCTTGCGGTAGACACCTTGTGCTCGACCCTTGTGCTCTCTCAGATCTCCTGTGGGCTACTTCCACAACAGGTGGAACATCAACATACAAAGCTCTCCTTTCATCTAATATGTCTTCCAAACCTGAAATCTGCACAACTTCCTCTTTAGCACGTTCTTCATCAAGACCAGCATTCTCAGGTTCAAGACCAACATCAGAACATTCCACAAATAGTGGATTCTATGGCTCAGTAATCTTTTGATCACCAACAGTCTGATCTTCAACAAAGATCATGTCCCTGCTTCTGACGATCTTCTTCTTCAAAGGATCCTTGAGTTTATATCCAAACTCCTCATGCGATAATCCCAATAAGTTGCACTTACGGGATTTTTAACAAGCTTTGATCTTTCTTTCTTGCGGATATGGACATGTGATCTGCAGCCAAACACCCTCATGTGTTGATATGACATATCTTTCCTAGATCAAACCTGCTTTGGAAGACTGGAACATTTCCATCCAACTGTGCAAAAGGAGACAGATTGATGAGATTCATTGCAGTTTGTACTGTCTCTGCCAAAAATTGCTTACTAATTTCGGTCTGTGAGATCATACATTTGATCTTCTCCGTGATAGTTCTGTTCACCCTCTCTGCTAGCCTGTTCTGATGCAGTGTCCTTGGAATAGTATTTTCATGTACTATCTCAAGCTCCTCGCAGCAACCATCAAATCCACAAATGTACTCCCGCATTATCATATCTCACCAGCTTGATTTGCTTCCAGGTCATCTCCTCTACCTTTGCTCTGAACTCAACAAACTTTGTTAGGATCTCACTTTTTTGCTTCAAAAAGTAAGCTCGTACCTTTTTAGAGTGATCATTAATGAGTGTGATAAAGTAAATTACACCACTCACTGACTTGGGCTCAATAGGACCACACACATCTTTGTGTATAAGATTCAGTAGCTCTGGCTTTCTCTTCAGTTCAGCATCAGCAAAGGACACTCTTCTCTTTTTCCCAGCTAAGCAGTGAACACGTGTTAGTAAACTCTCCTAATAGATCTAGCAAAACCTTGTTCTTCACGTGTATCTTCAAATTCTTCTCGCTGATGTGGTCAAGTCTCTGATGTCATAACTCCATAGAGTTGTCTTCAACAATATTTACACTCAGACTGCAGATCTTGGCCTTTGCGCGATACAATCCACAACACTTCTTACCCCTGACCACTATGAAGGAACCCTTCATCAGCTTCCAAGCACCCCTGCCTTTAATGTTAATGAATTCTCCATCATCAAGCCTCTCAATAGAGATAAGGTTCATCCTCAAATCCAGAATATGTCTTACATCTTTGAGGATAATATTTTCTCAGATCAGTCTTCAGTTGAACATCTTCGCTACCAATGATCTTTGATATACCAGCATTTGCGATCTAAATGGTGTCAAGATCTCCAGTAGAATAAGGATAGAAGTAATCTTTGGGAGGCATACATTGATAGAATGCACCACCAACCACAATCTAGTTTGTGTCCACACGCTTGTCATGCAGGCTCACTACAATATAAGCACAAAGAATCATCTTCAGCAATTGAGGTCGCGCATGCACTCTCACTAGATTCTCGATTCTCCTTCACCCTCCTTTCCTTTTGATTTCACTGCAGCTTGTAGCAGTCTTTCTTGAAGTGACCCTTCATACAGTAAAAACACTCGACCTCCTTCTTGGACTTGATTCTGGAATTGACTCTCAGCTTTCCTTCCTTCATCGACCTCCCCCTCCCCTCTATGAGGAGAGCCTCAGAAGTAGAAGTCGATCCAAAGTCCTTCTTTCATTGTTATTCATTTAATAGGCAGCTCGTTGCTATCTCCACTGACACGACACCATCATGTGCCAAGTTGCTAAGCGATACCACAACAGTTTCTCAACTCTCTGACAAAGAACTAAGAACCATCAAAGCCTGCAGCTCATCCACTAAGGTGATCTTCATTGCTTCCTACTAGTTGATAATACCCATGTCAATATTTAGATACTCAGTCATCCGAGTTCATTTCTTGGACATCATATTCACAAGCTTCTTGATCAATAAAGTCTTGTTCCTTGCTAGCTTATGCTCATAAATCCTTCTAGCTTCTTTCGCTCAGACAGAGCTTTGGGTGTAACATCCCTGCCCTTGCTCCATGGGACGTCCACCGGAGACACACTAGACGACCATTCAGGCTGCAACCCATGCAACCCCTAACCCCTCTTCTCTTATGTTTCTTGGCTGCGGGGAGTTATTGAGATCGGCGGGGATCAAACCCAATGCCTCCTTGATAAGGAGCATTCAAACCACTTCTCACCACCTTCCCACTGATGGCGCCAAACTGTTGTGGGTCGCTCGGTTTTCCTCCGGTCTAGAGAATCAGACAACCTTAGCTTCGAGTCGGACGGGGCGTGCAAACAATCAAATGAAAACCAATCAACAATGAAAAGAGGCATTTTAACGTGGAAAACCTGAAAAGGGTGAAAAACTACGTGGTCGGATCTATGGCGGGCCAGAATTCTCTAATTTTCTCTTTGTTTCCAAGTATTTGAGTTCCTCAAAGGGTGAAATGTCACTACTCTGTTACAAGTTTTAAGTAGATAAAATAGGAAAAGTAGCTAAGTCCACGAAGCCTTTAAGACGACATCTATCAGAGTTTCCACGAGCGCGTTCCTTTGAGTGCTTTCTTGCACCTGTTGTTGTGCGCGCGAGAGCACTAAGTGTGAGTGAACCAGAAAAGGAGCAAAGTGAATTCCGAGTGAATAAACGGTCTAAGTCTCATACCCTCGCTGAAAAAGCTCAGAGCTCTCTCGGAGATCTTGAATTGCGATTAGACGAAACTTGAGTTGACGAATGACGTTGCTCCGTTCCGGTCATCTTGATCACCAATTTCCCGAAATGCCAAACATGCCCCTCGGGCGGTCCAGGAGGCCCGATCAGGTTGCGGGGGAGGGGGGGGGGGGGGTAGACAACCGCCGTCGCACTGGGCGCACGCCCGTTCGGAGCACACATACCTGCTGTAACACCTCCCATATAATGACCGTATAATATGACTCTGATCGGTGTCCCACAACATACATACGCCACAGCTTAAGCATTAAATTATGATATAAACTACCCAACTCAAAACTCAGACCAAACACAACGGAAACAAAAGAACAAGACTAGAAGTTATCCACTAATATATGAGTATCAACACGGCCTTAAGGCCTTACAACAAATAAGAGTCCAAGACTCAAACAGTAACATCAAACGTCAGCGTGCATAAACACTTCTTGGCTACCTCGGCATGCAAGCAGGATACATAGTGCATTAAGCATAAAATTCCACAAACAAAGCTATTACACAACATGAAACACTTCTTGAGGCTTATGCCTTTTTTGCCGGCGAGCTAGCTCACGCTTGCGATCCTTGCCCTGTAAAAATTGGTTGTAATGTGGGCCAACAAAGACTGATTTCAACTGTGTAACCAACACATCTCCTCCCGCCCGTCTCTAACGGACCCCGAGGTACTCCATCACCCTGCAGGTCAACACTTCGTATGCAAATATACACGTACATTGAAAGTAGTAAAACAAGTTTGAATGTCTCATACAACAAACATATTTATATGTTGAGCATATAATAAAAAGGGCTTATAATGTAGCATGTATGCACACCTAGGCTTCACCCAAGACACCCTAGAGCATATGCTTCTAACACATCATCAATCGGGTACTTCCAATTTCCCCATCGGCGTTCAAGCCGCAAACACAAGGGTACTTCCAATTTCCCCCAAACGGCATACAAGCCGCCACACGGAACACTTGTCTAGGCCCCACCCGCTCGTGGGTCTCAAAACCCAGGCTTGCCTGCAAACTTTGACTTCTCATGTCAGGATTCCGCCACACAAATCAACCGATACTAAGAACCCTTGCTAGACCCCACCCGTTCGCGACGACCCAGGCCCGGCTCCAATATCGGGACCAAGTCCACCGAAGGAGACCCAGCAGGAGCCAGTTGGTATTGTCCGGGCTTGTCCAAAGCTTGGCGTTCTTATCAGTTTCATAGAAGGGGGCTTGTCTCGCCGGGACACACTCCACACATGACTTGCACGACATGGGCTAGCCAGCCGACCACAGAGACAAACCACCCTTAGCATAATGTTGCGAACATAAAGTGATACCAACTTTTTCACGTTGTCCTCTGTCCGATTTGGTATGAAATGAGCCACTTTGGTCAAGCGATCCACGATCACCAAAATCACATTATTTCCCTGCCGCCACCGGGATAATCCCTTCACAAAGTCCATGACGATGTCATCAAGTTTCCACTTGGGGATATGAAGCAACTATAGGAACCCGCCCAACTTCTGACACTCAGCCTTCACTAAGGCACAAGTTTGACATCGACTCACGTACAAAGTAATATCCCGCTTCAAACCAGGCCACCAAAAGGATTTCTTCATATTCAAGTACATCTTTGTACTGCCCGGATGAATGAAGTACTTCGTGAAATGAGCCTCAAACATTAACTCTTCACGGATCTTGCCGAACTGCGGTATGCATTTCCTTCCATCCTTCCTTAAGATCCCATCAATCATCTCCCAGAGATTATTCTCGCCTTTTTGATCTTCCACCACAAATGGTTGAAAATATGCATCCACAGTGGTCGCTTCCCGAATACGATCGGACAAATCGTTCTGTAACTCTATCCAATTCAATCGAGTCATGCTTGACTCGCCTCTTGCTACACAAACGATGCCGAGGAACTCAAAGTCTCGCACCAACTGCTCATCATGAGCTTCAATCAAATTCCCTTATCCAGAAAATTTTCTACTCAAGGCATCCGCCACCACGTTGGCTTTACCTTACATATATTGTATTGTCACGTCATAGTTCCCAAGGAACTCGACCCATCTACGCTGTCGCATGTTCAAATCCTTTTGATCTAGAAGATACTTTAGGCTTTTGTGGTCTGTGAAGATCTCCACATTCGCACCATACACATAGTGCAACCACAACTTTAACGCAAAAATTACCGTCGCCAATTCCAAGTCATGGACGGGGTAATTCCTCTCATGAGGTTTCAATTGCCTAGTCCCAAACGCTATCACCTTGACATGTTGCATTAACACGCAACTCAAACCGCAACCTGATGCATCACTGAAAATCTGAAATCATTCAGTTCCTTTTGGGAAACAAAGGATTGGAGCTGTCATCAGTCTCTCCTTCAGGTTGTCAAACGCTTGTTTGCACTCTTGAGTCCACACATACTTTTGGTCCTTGCGAGTCAACGAAGTGAGGGGCAGAGCTATCCGTGAAAAGTTTTCCACAAATCTTCTATAATACCCGGCTAGTACAAGAAAACTCCTGACTTCAGCCGCGGTGCTCAAAACTGGCCAATCTCTGATGGCCTCAACTTTAGCTGGATCCACCGCCACCCCATCACCATTAATTACATGGCTCAAAATGCCACCTTCTCTAACAAGAACTCGCATTTCGAGAACTTTGCATACAACTGGCTCTCTCTCAAGGTCTGCAAGACTACTCTTAGATGAGCCTCATGCTCCGCCTCCGTTTTTGGAGTAGACCAAAATATCGTCAATGAAGACCACCACAAATGAGTCTAAATATTCATGAAATACTCGGTTCATCAAATCCATGAAAACAGATGACGTGTTCGTCAGCCTGAACGACATCACCGAGAACTCGAAGTGGTCATACCTCGTACCAAACGCTGTCTTGGGTATGTCCTCGTCTCGAATCCGTAACTGGTAGTATCCAGACTTCAACTCCAACTTAGAGTACACCACTGACCCTACCAACTGGTCGAACAGGCCATCCATCTATGAAATCAGATACTTTTTTTTGACGGTTAGTTTATTCAATTCCCGGTAGTGTATGCACAGCCGTATACTACCATTTTTCTTCTTTACGAACAACATTGGCGCGCTCCATGGCGAAGATCTAGGTCTTATGTACCCCTGCTCCAAAAGTTCCTATAATTGTACCTTGAGCTCGGCCAATTCCTTCGGTACCATCCTAAAAGGAGGACGTGACACTAGTCTTGCTTCTGGCACTAACTCGATCGAGAAATCGATCTCCCGTCGAGGAGGTGCTCTAGGTAACTTCTCAGGAAACACATCCTCAAATTCTGCCACTACCAGCACTTCTCCAATTGATAATTTGGGAAGTTGAACTTCTAGCAATGCTATGATAGCTACTCCTCCCTGGTTAACTGCCCACACCAACTGCATGACTGAAATCAAGGAACAAGACACTCTATTAAGGCCCTCAAATATAGCTTCTGCCTTTCCATCGCTTCTTAGGGTCGCTACCTTTGACAGACAGTCAATACTGGCACGCTGCCCTGCAAGCTAGTCCATCCCCAAGATCACATCAAATTCGGCCAACAGTAGAACCGCTGCTACCAATCCGAAATCAACTCTGCATAGACTCCAACCAATGCTCCGACTCGTCTCAGTGGTCATGAAGGACCCATTGGGCAAGCACACCCTAAGCTCTGCGTTCGTTGAAAAGGATTCGACTCCAATTCTCCAGATAAAACGTTCCGCAAGAAAAGAGTGTGACTCACCCGTATCGAACAATACCCTAGCAGGGTAACCGGAAACTGGCACAAAGCCTACAACACCAGCGACATACGTAAAAGATCTCGAAAGTCTAAAGCAAATAAATGAATTTAAACTTTCTCATATCTGTCACCACATTGGGTTGACAGATCGCTTCCTGCTGTCCAAGGTTGTACGCCCTTGGATACACGGGTTGGAAACGAGAAGCGCTCGACTACGCCATTTTTCCTTTCTCCGCCGCGCTGGGCCCAGAGCACACCGACTGTTCTTGCCTTGTCTCCTGCTTAGCGTCATCTTTAGTGCAAAAACGAGCTATGTGGCCCGACTTGCCGCACTTGTAGCACGATAGTTTCCCCTTGAAGCGAGACCCCTCCCCGACATTGTACTACTCTTCACCCAAGTCTTGTAGGGATGTGACTACTTTTTCCACTTACTCCCTTCAGATTTTCCACGCTTTTGAGAAGGCTTTTCTTCTCCCTGCTTGGCTACAAAATCCTTCCGACGTTGGGTTCGCTCCATATCACTCTCCAACGTCCTAGCGGCCTCGATCAACTCGTTAAAGCCCACATTCTTCATAGCTATGAGGTGTTGTCTCAGATTCTCCCGCAATCCATGATAAAATAGGTTGTCCCTCTCCTCATCGTCTGTCATGGTCGTTCCGGCATATCGACCCAAACGAGTGAACTCATGGACGTACTCATCCACTGTCTTGTCCTGCTGTACCAAGTGCAGAAATTGTCTCTGAAGGGCTAACCTCGTCGACGAAGGGATATACTTATTCAAGAAAGCATTCTCGAACTCTTCTATGGACGGGGTGCGTCCAGGGAACTGGCGACCGCTATGGCTCACCCACCACAGCTTAGCATCACCTTCCAACATGAAGGTCGCAAACTCAAACTGCTTCTCCGCTGGCATCTCTGCTGCCCTTAGCAGTTCTTGAATTCTCGCCCACCAGTCCTCTGCATCGGTCGGCGTGCCGACTCCCTTAAACATTGGAGGATGAAAGCTTAAGAAATACTTCATCTGTCAGTCTCCCTGCCCGACAACCGCTCTTTCCGCCAAAGGCTCTGCCTGTCTGGCTCCTCCGTCCTTTGTGACCAGTGTCACATCCAAGGTAACAAAAGTCATTTCCTGCGCGACAGGGGTCACAACTTGCGCCGCCACTGCGGCTTGGGCCGCTACTATTGCTTCTTCAAGCATGCGACAGAAATCAGTCGGGGTTACCCCCATGCCCATCGGACCTGGAGCAGTAGCACTGCTCGTCGAAGGCTCCTCTCACGGCCTCGACGTCCCTGCCTCGTTGCATGCACCCTTAGGAAAAACAAGGTAAAATAAGAATCAGCTTCTCTCGCGAAATTTAGACACAAGGACACTCACGGTCCCGTGATACTCCTTTGTGGATAACTACTTAACGTGATCCTCTTTTGACATTTGACCACGAAACCTTACCTTGGATACTAACCTCCCTCTGATACCAAATTGTAGCACCTCTCCTGTAATGACCGTATAATATGGGTTCGGCCGGGGCCCCGCAACATACAGACGTCACAACTTAAGTATTAGAAGCTGATATAAACTACTCAACTCAAAACTCAGACCAAACACAGCGGAAACAAAAGAACAAGACTAAAAGTTATCCACTAATATATAAGTATCAACACGGCCTTAAGGCCTTACAACAAATAAAAGTCCAAAACTCAAACAATAACATCAAACATTAACGTGCATAAACACTCCTAGGCTAGCTCGACATGCAAGCCGGATACATAGTGCATTAAGCATAAAATTTCACAAAACAGAACTATTACACAACTTGAAACACTTCATGAGTCTTAAGCCTTTTTGGCTGGCGAGCTAGCTTCTTGCGATCCGTGCCCTGTAAAAATTGGTTGTAACGTGAGTCAGCAGAGGTTGACCTCAACTGTGTAACCAAAACATCTCCTCCTGGCCGTCCCTAACGGACCCCGGGGCACTTTATCACCCTGCAGGTCAGCACTTCGTATGCAAATATACAAGTACATTGAAAGTAGTAAAATAAGTTTGGATGTTTCATACAACAAACATGTTTCTATGTTGCGCATATAATAAAAGAGGCATACAATACAACATGTATTCACACCTGGGCTTCACCCAAGACACCCTAGAGCGTATGCTTTAACACATCATCAATCAGGTACTTCTAATTTCCCAATCGGCGTTCAAGCCACAAACAGAAGGGTACTTCCAATTTCTCTCAAACGGCATACAAGCCGCCACACAGAACACTTGTCTAGGCCCCACCCGCTCGTGGGTCTCAAAACTTAGGCTTGCATGCAAGCTCTGACTTCTCACGTCAGGATTCCGCCACACAAACCAACTGATACTAAGAACCCTTGCTAGACCCCACCCGTTCGCGACGACCCAGGCCCGGCTCCAATATCGGGACCAAGTCCACCGAAGGAGACCCAGCGGGACCCAGCTGGTATCGCCCGGGTTTGTCCAAAGCTTGGCATCCTCGTCAGTTTCATAGAAGGGGGCTTGTCTCGTCGGGACACTCTCCACACATGACTTGCACGTCACAGGCTAGCCAGCCGTCCACAGAGACAAACCACCCTTAGCACATCACAATCTTAAGCCTTTTCCCACCCTAATCCACCATTCGTACCGTACCATCCCCGCACCCCTGCGTGTACTCTAATTTCCACCTGATCTGGCTCTGGTTACACGTACTCACACGAAAGAGGGGGAAAACAACATCACAAATAACGTCTTGCCGCTAACGGATTTCTAACAAAATCCTTACGGCTCGCTATGCAACATCACTGAGTCAGACTAACAATCGCGACTACGACTTCACCCACAATGTCTAATCCACTAACGAAGCGGATTTTTAGTGCAATATCATGCCAGGGACGGACACAATCGACCTGGTGGCTCCTCTTTAACCATGACAAACTGAATCTCTCTCACTTGAGGGATTTGGTGCCCAAATGCTTGAAAGAAAGCAAAAACAATATGGATGCCATGCACAATCCTAAATATCGAGAGGAGAAGTGTCGTTACCTTACGATTCCCTTTCCGGGCCATGAAACCTTGCTTTGCACGGATGAGAACGTGCGCCTCCAAGTCCTCTCCACGGATCTGGACTCGGATCAACGATCGGGGCTCCGAAGTTCTGTCAATGACAGGAGAAAGCTGTCTTCTACCTCCTCACTCTCACCCAAACCCTAGGTCAACTCTCAAAATGGGAAGATAATGAAGGGAAATCCTGCTCAGCCCTATTAAAGCACTCTGGAGGGAGAGTTTTGGGCCTTATGATCAAATCCTAAATGAAATCGGAGGGTAGAAAGCTAAACGATGGAACTACTTCCGTCCGCTATCGCCGGGCGGTAACTACCTACCGCCGTGCGGTAGCTCCCCGAGCGCTCGGCCAAAAACATAATGTCGCGCTAACGCCGTCGGTAAGGCTAACGCTGTGTGGTAGCATCTTTCTCGAGAACTCAATGCTTTCTCGAGAACTCAACTCTTTCTCGAGAACTCAACTCTTTCTCGAGAACTCAACGCTCTCGACGCAAACACTGGAGCTACCGCCGGGCGGTAACTAACTACCGCCGAGCGATAACTAACTACCGTCGAGCGATAACTCCTAGAGAAGCATCTCCCGTCTTAAGAAATTTGGGGCGTTACACCCGCGGGGATGGGATGCATCAAGGAGCTATGATCCAGTTGATATGGCCACTATCAAGACGACAGAGCTACTGCCTGCGATAACTCCTATCGCTGGGCTTTAGCACTCTTCTGCCAGACATCAAGCCGACATGCCATCAGTGTCTAGCCGATCGACTAGACAGTCTACCTGAATGCTACGACTAATTGTAAGTTACCGCACGACGCTAGCACCCGCTTCCAATGAACAAACCTGCATAAGCTTCCAATCAACAAAAAACATAGCCAACTCCAAACATGATTTGATTTTTCTTCTCTTTAGGGGCTAGACCCCAACAATTTCAGGAATCTGAAGAGAATAAGCGAAGAAGTTTTTTGGATTTGGAAGCAGGGTGAGGGAAAGGAATGGAGTGCCGACGTAGGTGGGGGCTGGGAGTGGTGTTGGCATTAGTGGGGCTGGGAGTGGAGTTTCGACGACGATGATTGCAACGACAAGGACGAGCTCGGATAGCAACCTGGGGCGATGTTAGGTTTCGATCGGGAATGGTGTCCTACAAGTAGAGGGGAAAATATAAAGTTTTATTTTGAAAGCAGGTGTGCACATAGTGAGAATATGTGTGCATCTAACACTATTGTAAAAAAAAGATGGAGTGCAAGGAGGGCAATTCTAAAAAGCAATAAAGAAAGAAAACAATAGGTAAAATATAGTGGCTGGGAAAATAAACAAATAATTAATTCTTAAGAATATCAAACATTAATATATTTATTTTTTTATAAATAGATCAAATTTTGCTATATATAAATCATTCCTATATACAAATCATATAATCATATGAATTCTAAAATAGCTATATGTAAAGAAAATTGTTAAATGTGAATAAAAAAAATCAAGTTTTTTTTTAAAAATGCAATCCTTCCGAGTTCCGATAGTATTCAACGCAAACTTTCCCTGCTCTATCTTCAAATCAGTGGCTTATTCCGTAAACTACAAAACTCCAATGTGTCTCCCTGGAAAGAATTTTAAGCCATGTTAATGACGACGGAAGATAAGCGGTCTGCTGAGATCCAATCTCCTTTGGCACTCCACTGAAAATGATGGGTTCCTTTTTGTCTTCAGTTATGTTCTCCATGGAACACTGGATGGTTGGTCGTCATGCTTGAAGAAGCTCCCGGAGTGGGCGCAGGCAAGTTCCCGATCGATATTAGGCGTCGGCGAGCTAGGGCGTGCGTGTTAAAATTTGTGAAGTGAAAGTGGGTAATAGGGCAGGCCGGGCGGTCTGAGCGACCTGAGCGGTCTGAGTCCGCGGGCTGGGCGGACTGCTGGTTGCGGCCTGGGTGACCTGGCTTGGACTTGGTGGCTTGGCTGTTCTTGAGGAGCAGCCTGTGCGGCCTGGTGTGCGGCCTTGGGCATCGAGTGGAGCGACATGAGCGGACTGTGTTGGCGGTGCTCAGCTTGATCTGCGGCCCTGCAGTTGGCCAACTCTTGTGGTAAGCGGGCGGATTGGAAGTTATATCTGCGGTGTGTTAGCGGACTTGCTTTTTGTGTCCGCGGAGTCCACATTTGTGGATGCTTTAGAGATGTGCTTTTGTTCTTGCCGAGCTCTCCATGTTGCGATGGATGTTCCACATCCTTGTAGTGGACTGTCCTGCTGATTGGCGGTCTGGGTCTACTGTGTCCGTCGTGCTCGCGTCAGTTGCTTTATTTGCTGCTGGACTTGGTAATATTCTGTGACAAGTCCATGGTGTCCAAAGAGTTCGCAGAGTCTGTTGTTGACCGGACGAACTGCATGTTGGTCGTGGACTCGTGGCGGGCGGTGGCGTTGTTGTCGAGCTGTGCGGACTGCCTCTTTGTCCGCTTACAGTGTGCGGACTGATGCAGCATGTGTTGTGGCTGTGTCTACGTGCTGTGTTGAGTTGCGGACTGGTGCAACATGAGTTGCGGTTGTGTCCGCGTGCTGCTTTGAGTGGCGGTCTGGCGCTATGCTTGCATTGGGCGGACTGGCGCTGTGCTTGTATTGTTCGGGCTGGCACTGTGTCTGCATGGTGGCAGACTGACTTTGACCTGGCACCTGGAGGATTGGTCTGGTCAAGTCCTCGCGGACTTGGCGGACTGGGTTGTGTTAGCGCGCGGGCTGGGGTGGTGACTCTATTCACTAGGGTGGTGACCACACTCCTCACCTCGCCTATAAATTCTACAGTAATTGAATGAACATTAAGTGGGCTTGGTTAATTATTGCGGTCTGATTTTTGCTGTCCGCACGGGTTGAGCAGAGATAACTGTTTGTTGTTTGCAGGTTGCGCGGCTAACACTGAGGAGTTAGGAGTTTGGCTTTGACTGCGGTCAACATCAGTGAAGTTTGTAGTTTCAATCAGCGGTTTCAGCAGGTCGCTTCTGCGGTTTGTCAGTTTTCTCTGCTTCAGCTTTTCCAAGTTCAATAACCTGTCCGCCGAACTCGGCGGTCTAGGCGATCTGTTCTTCAGTTCGGCATCAGCTTGTAGCAGTCAGCAAATAACGGTGTGTCAGCGCGACCTCGCGGTCTCGGCGGACTCTGTGTTCTATTCGTCTTCTAGCAGCAGCAACAGTTCGGGCGGCCTCGACGACTTGGCGGACTGGGCGGTCTCGGCGGTCTCCAGTTCTGTCCGCTCGAATTGTTTGACTTGTGTTTTTTTCTTGTATTCCTGTGTACTGGCTGTTGAGATTATATTAGTCAGCATGACACGTGTGTGTGAGACCGCATGTTTGGGCTTTCCCCATCGCGTTCCAGGTCTGGGTGTTGACCCCGGTGGGCCCCTTGTGTGGCGGAATATCCCCGCGGTCATGTGGTTGGGGTTAATCCCACACCGCCTGCAGACTTCTCCCCTTTGTGTTCATGTACCCCGCCACCATTCATCTCAAAACCTGGGTTTTGAGATGAACTAATGGGTTGGCGGGTTCTAACTTGGTATCAGAGGGAGGTTGTCATGCTGCGGGGGTGTGTTGAGATTATATTAGTCAGCATGACACGTGTGTGTGGGACCGCATGTTTGGGCTTTCCCCATCGCGTTCCAGGTCTGGGTGTTGACCCCGGTGAGGCCCCTTGTGTGGCGGAATATCCCCGCGGTCATGTGGTGGGGTTAATCCCACACCGCCTGCAGACTTCTCCCCTTTGTGTTCATGTACCCCGCCACCATTCATCTCAAAACCTGGGTTTTGAGATGAACTAATGGGTTGGCGGGTTCTAACCCATGACCGCAGCACCGCGGGGATATTCCGCCACACAAGGGGACCCACCGGGGTCAACACCCAGACCTGGAACACGATGGGGAAAGCCCAAACATGCGGTCCCACACACACGTGTCCTGCTGGCTAATATAATCTCAACACACCCCCGCAGCAGGAGAACCTCGCTTTGATACCAAGTTAGAACCCGCCAACCCATTAGTTCATCTCAAAACCTAGGTGTTGAGATGAAGGGTGGCGGGGTACATGAACACAAAGTGGAGAAGTCTGCGGGCGATGTGGGATTAACCCCAACCACAGGACCGCGGGGATATTCCGCCACACAAGGGGGCCCACCGGGGTCAACACCCAGACCTGGAACGCGATGGGGAAAGCCTAAACATGCGGTCCCACACACACGTGTCCTCCTGGCTAATATAATCTCAACACACCCCCGCAGCAGGACAACCTTGCTTTGATACCATGTGGAAACCACCCGTCACCACACATCTTCCCAAAACCCCGAGGTGATGGTAAGGGGGGACGGGGGTACATGAACACAAAGGATCGCCTGCTGCAGGCGATGTGGGACTAACCCCAACCACAGCACCGCGGGGATATTCCGCCACACAAGGGGGCCCACCGGGGTCAACACCCAGACCTGGAACGCGATGGGGAAAGCCCAAACATGCGGTCCCACACACACGTGTCCTGCTGGCTAATATAATCTCAACACTGGCAAAATCATGTCTCGTCATGTATACCTCGCTTTGTAAAGAAGAAATAAAAGAATATAGGATCTGCTTGCCCATGTTGTTGCATTTGGTTGATTGAGCTTGCTTTCCTGTTTTCCGCATGATCAAGGTGCGATCTTAATAGTTCTGAGGATATTAATTTGGCATTAGGCTATCTCGTTGACCACTTTGAGAAAATTCAACATGGTATCAGAGCCAGGTTCAGTTGCTTGAGCGGTGATCAACTGGTGTTATTGCTCTGTGTTTCTAAAAGCTTAACCAAAGTTGCTGCAATGGAAGGGAACTATGCAAGAGGTCTGGGTATTGAACTCTTGACCACGACTAACTTTAAGAAGTGGAAGTCGTGCATGAAGAGTTTTCTTCTTGGCGAGCAGCTATGGGAGGTCGTCGGTGGTGACAACAGATGGGAGGTTACTGCTGCTTTTGGGACTGCGGAGCAGGTGAGAGTCTAGAGGAAGACTAACGCAAAAGTGGAGTTTACCCTCAAGAGGGCTGTTTCACCGGAGCTGTTTGATCACATCATATGATGTGAGTCGGCTGCTGATATTTGGACAACTATTGATGTGTTGTTCAATAGAAAGAATGTGGCGAGACTACAGTTCCTGGAAAATGATTTGGCTAGGACAACTCGAGGAGACCTGACTATTTCTAAGTTCTTCTTGAAGATGAAGAGTCTGTGTGCTGAGATATCAGCGCTTGATCCTGATGAGCCCATCTTTGAGGCCAAGTTGAAAAGGCACATTATCTGCGGCTTGCGGAAGGAGTATGTTGCCTTTGTAACCTCTGTTCAAGGATGGGCCACTCAGCCATCTCTGCTGGAGCTTGAGAACCTGCTTGCTTCGTAGGAAAGTTTGGCAAGACAGATGACAGGAGTGACTATCTCTGAAGGAGGTAGTGAAGCACTGTTCACAGACAAGAGGAAGAAGAGATGGGAAGGGAGGAAGAAGAACACTGATGCTGAAAATGAGCCTTCAAATTCTAATCAGTCAGAGAGGAGTGCTGCTCCTAAGAAGAATTGGAAGAAGAACTTGAAGTGCTACAGGTGTCATCAGCAGAGACACTTCAAGCGTGACTGCAAGGTCAAACTACAGCCTGGGCATGCTGCAGGCCAGGAGGAAGCTTGCTTGAGTACTGAAGAAGCTGGATGGGGCGGAGCTTTCATGACGGGCACTTGTGTTTGTGCTTTGTCCGCTGTCGACTTCAACGACGAGTGGATCGTGGACTCCGGGTATGGTCATCACCTCACTGGAGACAAGTCGAAGTTCTCTTCACTGCAAGCTTACTCATGTAACGAAGCTATCATAACTGCTGATAATACTGTTTATGTAGCAGAGAAGGAGGGGGTTGCGTCTTTGGGTAGTAATAAGGGGCCACTCACGTTGTACAACCCATATTTGCTGAGCCAGACCAGGAGGCACAAACGGTCAGACAGGCTAGCCAGAAAGGTTCTCGCCCAGGTAGGCGGGAGTGCTTGCGCTAAGCGATAAGCTCCCGCCACATATGAGCTCTCGCCGCAGGGCGCCCCGTGTTCGTCGATCCCAGATTGGCAAGCGCGATCGATGCGCAAGCGCTTGCGCCAGCCCCAGCTCGTCTTAAAGAAAACTCTCGCCCATAGGTAGGCGAGACCGCTTCCACCAGACTATGACAGAAGGTTCTCGGCTCGGGGCTCTCGCCGAGTGGGGACCAGGGGCCTGGGTGGAATGACAAAATTGCCCTTAGGAGAAATTACTCCAGTACCCTCAGAAAAACAGCGGGTTTTGGCTATTGGCAGACCAACTAGGGGCTTTTCAGTAAATTCAGGACAGCAAAATGCTATAAATAGACCCATAAGGGCTCCTTAGAAAGCAAGCTATCATTGTCTCTCAAATTTCAGTGCTTTCTGAGGAGCTCCTAGCCCAGCTTTGGCTTTGGAGGGGAAGCTCTCAGAGATCTTTCGGGTGTGAGGTGGGACCTCCTGCTGAGGCTATTGGGTCAGTGTTAGGTCCTTTGAATCCAGTTAAGGGTTGAGACTTGAGAGAAGTAGGTTTTGGCTGCACCCCTTTTTCTTCGAACTTCACTTGAGGTCATATTTGGCTTCAACAGTTCTGGTGCGGTGAGCGTGGAAGGCAGCCGATTCAAGAAAGCCTCGAGTTTTGTCCATGGCTGGAGGTGAAGGTGAAGGGTCAGGTTCTGGAGGATCCCCCACCCGGGGAGATGAAACAACGAAGAGGATGCTGGATGAGTTCAGGCGAGAGGTCTTGCAAACAATCAGTTTAGCCTTCTCGGCGAGAGGCGAGTGGGCCACCCCCTCAGGTCCCAATAGAAGAGGTCCCGCTCTTGGGCGAGAACGCCCCAGGGCAGCGCCGGGAAAGGAGGTCCCGGGCGAGGCTGGCGAGAGAGATATGGCGGCGCAGGAACTCTTCCCAGGCCAGAGCCAGCGCCCGGGCAAGGAGGCGCTGACGGATCTGGGCGAGAAGGAAGCAGCGGTGCAGGAGCTCTTCCCGGGGCACGGTCTCGCGGATCGGCCAGTCAGCCGAGGCCGCGGGGCGTGCCCTCTCGCCAGGCAGGAGGCGAGAGCCCCTTTAGCGAGCTCATCATCTCGACTCCGGTACCGGAGGGGTTCCGGGAGCCCGACATGTCCTACTACTCGGGGAAGGATGACCCGATACAGCACGTACAGTGGTTTGAGGACGTTGTGTCGATAAGGCAGATGACGGACGCCTTCAAGTGCGGCTGTTTGCCATCACATTGAAAGAGAAGGCTCGGGACTGGTTCCACCAGTTGCCAGCAAGGTCAATCTACTATTTTGAAGATCTGCGGAGAAGTTTCCTGTTGAGGTTCTCAACCTCAAAGAAGCGGAAGAAGGAAGCGGAGTGTCTGTTTGCGGTGAGGCAGAGGCCGGATGAGATGCTGGGTCACTATGTCGACCGGTTCCAGGAGGAGATCCTCGTGGTCCAGGAGGTTCCAGGGTATGCGCTGATGCTGGCCTTCACCCTAGGGCTGAGACCGGGATTTTTTAGCATGGAGTTGAAGAGGGTGCCACCCCTCTCCTTTGAGGAGCTCATGGAGAGGGCGGCAAAGGAGATTGACTTCGAGAGAGCAAACCCAGCATTCGCCAGGAAGCTGGCCAAGCTAGCAGAGGATGACGGGAAGGAACCAGCAGCGGGAAGACAGAAGGAGCCGGGGGAACAGAGGGAGCAAAGGGAAGAAAGGAGAAGGGAGGAGCCCCGAAGGTTTGGGCAGCAGCAGGGTTGGGGGCCCGGGAGCCGAACAACCGGTTAGGTTGGAGGCCCAGGAGGGTCGCCCCCAGGGCCCGGGAGAAGGCTATCAGGGGAGAGATAACCTGCGGGAGCCCCGGAGGTTCGATCGGCCGGCATGGAGGCAGGAGCCGAGGGATCGTCCCCCACCACCGCAGGAGGCCATGGAAGTAGGAAGGGGGAGAGGAGCAGCCAGAGGAGCTCGAGGAGGTAGAAGAGGAAGGGGAGACGACAGAAGGGGCGGGGGGGGGGGGGGGGGGGCGTTGCTCTTTTGTGACTTCCACCAGGAGGAAGGTCACGCGACGACCACCTATCCGGAATTCTTAGAGTTAAGAGAAGCGAGAGGAGCGGGGAGGCAAGATCCACCAGTGAGGATAGGGAGGTGCAGCAAGGCGAGGCGGAAGATAGGTGTGAAGATCGGGTGGATGTAGGGACCCGGGGGGGAATCAGGGTGATTCACGGAGGAGTGGGGATTGAGGCAACCCGCAAGGGGAGCCTGCAAACCATGTACCGAAGGGGGGTGGCCTCCACCTCCCAGGTTCCCCCACCAGAAGAAAAGATTACTTTCTCATCGGCGGACATGCCAGACTATGAGGATCCTTTCTGTGACGCCCTGGTGATCCAGACGGCGGTGGAAAATTATACGGTCTCGAGGATACTGGTGGATAACGGGAGCTCGGTAAATGTCATCTTCAAGAAGGCATTTGACGAGATGAGGGTTGAAGGGAAGAGGGTCTTGGTATCGGATGGACCTCTGTTCGGGTTCTCCGGAGAGAGGAAAGAGGGTAGTAGGAGGAGTAGGGTTACACGTAAGGTTGGGGGGCGTGTCGCGAAACTGTAGGTTCGTGATCGTGGACGCCCCGAGCAGTTATAATGCCATCTTCGGGCGCCCCTCATCAGCGCCTTTCGCTGCGTCCCTCCTCGTTCCATCAGTGCCTCAAGTTCAACAATGGGGGGGGGGGGTGCAGGTCAGGGTAAGAGGGGACCCAAAGGTGGCAAGGCAATGTTACGTTACAGCAGTCAACACCATTTCGTGGATGGCGGAGGCAGAAGAGTTGGAGATAGAGATGACGGCCCTAGAGGAGGTTGTTGAGGAAGAGGAGATGGTCCTAGAGGAGGCAAGAGGGATAGCTGGGGAGGAAGTCGGAGAAGAGGAGACTGAGAAGCTGCAAGGAGATGAGCAGGTGGTCCGGGGGGACGGGGAGCAGGAGAGCCCGAAAGGGGCATTAGAAGTAGAGGGGCAAGAGGCAGAAGAAGTCGAGGGAGAGGCCCCGAGGGGCGTATGAGTCGAGCAGCAGCAGGAGGGGCAGGTAGAAGCGATGGAGATTGAGGAGGAGGGAGAAAGAGGAGAGCTGGAGCTGGAGGAAGAGGCAAGGACCGGTTGGGAGCAGTCGCGGCTGGAGCCGGCTGAAGAAGTGGTGGAGATGGAGGTCTTCACCAGCGCAGGGAAAATACAAAGGGTGCGGGTCAGCGGGGGCTTGAGTCCCGAGGCCCGGGAGCAGGTGCGGGCTTGCATCCAAAGCAACGTCGACATCTTCGCTTGGAGCGCGGCGGACATGCCGGGCATCGACGCCGACGTAGCCTGCCACCGCCTGAACTTGGACCCCCGCACTCGCCCCATCCGTCAAAAGATGAGAGTCATCGCCACCAAGCTGGAGGAGCCCATTCGCGAGGAGGTCAAGAAGCTCCTGGAGGCGGGCTTCATCTCAGAGATCCAGTATCCAGGCTGGATCTCCAATGTGGTAATGGTAAAGAAGGGAGGTGGTAAATGGAGAATGTGTATTGACTTTTCTTTGTTGAATAAATCACGCCTTAAGGATTGCTACCCCCTGCCTCGGATCGACGCGCTGGTTGATTCAGCCGTCAGTTTCTCTGTCATGAGCTTTTTAGATGCTTTTTCAGGTTATCACCAGATCCGGATGCACCCTCCTGACACCAAGGATGTTTCCTTCATCACGAGGGAGGGATGCTTCAGTTACAAGATGATGCCCTTTGGGTTAAAGAACGCAGGGGCTACTGTCACAACCCGCATTTTCTCAACGATAAAATCGTATCAGAGCAAGAGAAAACACGTGTCGTGATGCCACGCCGTGCAGGGGATAACTGCACGCGCTCAGGCAAAACTCCAGATCTTAGTTTTTAAGGAAATTCGTTGATTAATTATGAAAGAAAAGCAGTTATGTTGATTGGCCGTATCCCTCGGCATGGTGGATCAGCTAGTCCACAATTAAAAGTATAAGTATACGCAGCAGAAAATAGTTTGGTTCGATTAAGTTGACACCCTAGTGAGCATAAGTGTCCCGAGGGACAACTCATGGTATGCACAACTCTAATGTGAATATAATAGATATAAAAAGGTAATCTTTTTACGCTAAAGAAATGTAGTGACTTTGTTTTATAATTATGCTATGCATGATATACGTATAATAATGTTTTTAGGGTTTAAAAATATCTAACATGCAACCTAGCAAAAATCCATCCCAGAAGCAAGTAAACAACCACTAAAAGGCAAAAACAGCAGTTTAAGTTCATATCCAGCATCGCAAGAAGCCACCAGTGGGCGCCAACAACCTGACACGAACCCACTGGTGAGTATGTATGTCTATACAGAAAAGTAAAGAACTACCTCACAAAATCGGGATCAGCTGTCTCAGCTACCCAAGAGGCCGCAAACCAGCCCTTCCAAAAGAACTAGCCGCTGAACCGGCTACAACCTGGACCTGAGGCATTCAAGAAAAGAACACCTCAGCAAGGAAATAATCAAAAGTGCAAATAAAGCATTAGAGTTAAGAGCAAAAAGAAGGGTTTACCAACCCGACAACAAGCTGCTATAAGCAAAAGAAAGAGCATGACAGTAAGAAAAGAGCACTGTCTAAGCACAGCAAGGCACGCCAGGTGCGAGCAATAAAAGCAACATGCTCAACGAAAGAGTCTAACATTCCTAATACGTGGGTAAGTGGCAGTGGTCAAGAAAACATGGATCTGAATTCATAACCAGAATCAGATCCAAGAAGGGCTAAGGGGTCGCCAGTGGCAGCTTTAGGGTCCCACACCAACCCAAACCAGGGCAAACAGGTCGTGGCCACAGCTCTCCACATCAAAATCCACCCCTCTTAGAGGCCACTAAACATGCACCACCTGCCACAACCCAAGAGTCGGCAAGCAAAAATTTGCCGAACACCCAATACCACCCCCTAAAGGAAGGGTAAAGTCACACTAACAGTCCTAAGGTACACAAGAACTCAAGACAGAAATGTCGAGCCCACTCGACGCAGCGTTGAGTAAACTCCACTCACCTAACGCCTAAAAATACTTAGCCGCAAGTCCTATGCTGGGTGACGGCGTTGAGTGAGCTCGGCTCACTCGACGCTGTCAGCGCTTTCCACTTAGGGTAAACGTAAGTCTCGTTAAAAATCGCAGCCTAAGCTCTCTCATTTGCGAGCAAGCAGAGAGTTGGAAATTTAATCCCAACCCTCCGTTCCGTCCTAACTACACGGAGCTACCGCAACTAACCCTAAACTGCAACTAACAAAAAAACCTCACCCTAACTCTATCTACCCACTGGACACTAAACATCCGACAAAAGAGAGTATTGCTTAAAATTCCAGAAAAAGAATTAAAGAGTCAGTACTTGATTAAAAGCTTGAAGAAACAATTCAACCTGCTGCCCTAGGGAGGAAAAAGGACAAAGAGAACAGAGCTTTACAGAAGAAATAAAAAGATCAAAGGTTAGAAATAAATTTGGCAAGGGCAAGGGGCCACTTGCCTCTACCTCTCCTGAAAAACAAACAACAGCCGCACCACGGCTCGGCTCCGGCGGCAAGATCGGCCACCAAGAAGACCAAAGCTGAAACTTGAGGGAAGAAAGAAATCAGTAAATTAGAAACTCCTGGAATCGAATCCTAAATCAAGAAAAACTTACATGGAGGGGAAGATCTAGCCGAGAGCAAGCTGAATCCGCTAACACACGAGAAAAACGGGCTCTAACCTTCCCGAAATCGCCGGCCAAAACATCCACCGCCTCCTCTCAAAACCCTTCCGCTGGAAGCTCTCCAGACTCGGGAATGATGAAAAATGAGGAGGAAAAACAGTTCACGGCAACAAAAAGGCGATTTCAGGAAAAAGTACGGAACACGCCCAAGACACGCCCGTGACACGGCCCGACACGCCCGTGTCACGGGGCGTGTACTCACACACTCGACGAACGTCGATCTCTACTCGACGAAAACACGGGACACGCCCCCCAGACACGCCCGTGACACGGCCCGACACGCCCGTGTCACGGGGCGTGTACTCACGCACCAACCCACTCGACGAAAGTCGATCTCCGCTCGACGACGCAGGGGACACGCCCTGTGACACGCCCGTGTCACAGGCCGTGTACCAACTCGAACACCGCCCGACGATCGTGGAGCGCCGATCGTCGAACAGAGAGACACGCCCCCATGACACGCCCGTGTTCGACACGACACGCCCGTGACAGGGCCGTGTTCTCACTAAACACCGCCTGACGACCATCGAGCGCAGCTCGACGAATCGAAGGAGGACACGCCCGTGACACGCCCGTGTCACGGCCGTGTTCCAACAAAAAACCCTGTCGACCAAAAATTCGTCGACTGGAGAAACGGGAGCTCTACCCGAGCACGACACACCCAAACTTACACAGAAAAAAGGAACCTGCTAATACCTAGCCAACAAGAAACAAGGCACCTGCCTACAAGCTCAGCCACAACGGCCACACACTACACAGCAAACATTACAAACATGCAGCTAACAAAACAACGCCGAAACGACGCGAAGGCAAACGATCTCGGATTTCGACCAAAACTCGCACCGTAGCTAAACAACCAAGCCACGAAAACAACGGCGAGGTCGAAAACAACATCCGACGATCGAAAACTCGGGCTAACACCTCCCGAAGCCAAAACGCAAGCATTTCCCTAAGAGGCCCAATCGAGTCACCAAAACAGACTCCGGCTAGCTGGGGAAACTTGCCAACTGGCTACAACCAGGCTACACAAGGAACCTACAGAGCTAGGACCGCGCTCTACAACGGCGAAGGGCCGGAAATGCGTCATCGTAACGCCAATCCAAAATCAAACAAAACACAGAAAAACCGGGGGCGTTACAGCTACCTATCAGCGCATGATGGATCGAGTCTTCTGGGAGCAGAGGGGGAGAAACTTGGAAGTCTACGTCGACGACCTAATGATCAAAATCAAGTGCATGGTTTCGCACCTGCAAGATCTGGAGGAAACATTCGCCACCCTGAGAAGGTTTAAAATGAGGCTGAATCCCTTGAAGTGTGTTTTCGGGGCCAGCCGCGGGAAGTTCCTCGGGCATCTCCTGACTCCGGCGGGGGTGGAGCCCAACCCGGATAAGGTCAAGGCCATCCTGGATTTGGAGTTACCTCGCGACGCCAAGGAGGTCCAGCGCTTGACAGGCAAGCTGACTGTGCTAAGCAGGTTCCTCTCCAGGGCAGGAGACAAGTGTTCTTCATTCTTTAAGGTACTGCGGGGGAATCAAAGGTTCGAATGGACAGCCGAGTGCGAAGAGGCCTTCCAAGGGCTGTAAAGACAACTCTCTCAGGCTCCTCTCCTTCAGAGCCCAAAGGAAGGAGAGGACCTGACCTTGTACCTCGGAGTAGGAGCGGAGGCGGTGAGCTCCGTCCTAGTGAGGGAAGAAGGAAAGAAGCAGCTGCCCATCTACTACGTCAGCCGGATATTGAGGAAAACAGAGCTTCGCTACCCCATTCTGGAAAAGCTCGCTTACGCCTTGATCATCTCAGCAAGGAAACTTTGGCCGTACTTTCAAGCGCATTCGATTAGGGTGGTCACCGACCACCCTCTTCGCAAGATCTTCGAAGGAGTGGAGCACTCGGGGAGACTGGCTAAATGGTCCATCGAGCTAAGCGAGTTCGACATCTCCTTTGTCCCAAGGCTCTCCATCAAGGCACAAGCAGTGGCTGACTTCCTAGCCGACTACATCATTGAAGTCGAGGGGGGGGGGGAGCAGCAACCTCGAGAAGCATGGAAGTTGGTGGTTGATGGGGCCTCGGGAAGGCACTCCCTCGGGGCAGGGGTGGTATTGACAAGTCCTCAGGGGGTAACCATAGAGCAAGCGATCATTCTACATTTTCCCGTGACCAACAATCAAGCGGAGTATGAGGCCATGATCGCCGGCCTCCGCTTGGCAAAGGAGCTGGAGATTCGGGATGTGGAAGCTTTCACTGATTCAAAGGTAGTAGCATCACAGATTCGGGGAGAGTTTGAAGCTCGGGAGCCTACCCTCATCAAATACCTCTCCAAGGTAAGGGCGATCATCGGAGGATTCCGGTCATTCTCGATTCAACATGTTCCAAGGGAAGAAAGTGTAGCCGCCGATCGATTAGCCAAGTTCGGACCTCGGGGGGGAGGAACCACGACGGAGCTATTCCGACCGGCTATTGAGGAAGGAGAGTTGATGGTGGTGGACCGGCAACCCTCGTGGGTGGATCCATTTGTGACCTTCCTAACCATCGGTGAACTTCCTGAAGGGACCAAGGTTGGGAGAAGCTTCAAGCGCAAAGCAGCTCACTACTTAATGATGGAGGGGGGCCTGCATCGTAAGATGTTGTCAGGGCTCCTAGCGAGATGTGTGACCGAAGAAGAGATCTCGAAGATATTGAGGGAGGTGCACTCAGGCGAGTGCGGCAGTCACTCGGGAGGAAGGACGTTGGAGGAAAGGGTGGTCAGGCAGGGGTACTTCTGGCCCACCCTAAGGAAGGATGCCATGGAGTTTGCTAGAAGGTGTCAAAAATGTCTGCTCTACGCCCCCCTTCAGCTCTTGGCAGCTCAGAGGCTCCGGAGTATCACGGCACCGTGGCCATTCGCTATATGGGGAATGGACTTAGTTGGGCCCTTTCCTCCGGCTAGTGGGCAGAGGAGATTCCTCTTGATCATGGTTGATTATTTCTCGAAGTGGCTAGAGGTCAAAGCCTTGGCCAAGGTCACCTCGCAGGTCATAAGGAACTTCGTCTGGGGGGAGATTATTTGTAGACATGGGTTGCCCCAAGCCATAGTGACTGATAACGGCCCCCAGTTTGCCAGCGAGGAGTTCATCAGCTTCTGCGCCCAACTAGGGATAGACCTCCGGTTTGCCTCTGTCCACCACCCCGGAGTAATGGTCAGGTGGACGCAGCAAACAAAATCATTGTGAACCTACTAAAGAAAAAAGTGGAGAACCTAAAGGGGAATTGGGTGGAACAGCTCCCCTCGGTCTTGTGGGCCCTACGAACGACCCCGAACACGGCCACCGGTGAGACCCCCTTCAAGCTCTCTCATGGGTGTGAGGCCGTCCTACCAGTGGAGTTCGAGGTCCGGTCCCCGCGAGTCACCGCCGCGGGCGAAGGAGACGAGGCTTGGAGGGTGGAGAATGAGGAGGGGCAGCGCCTCTCGTTAGATATGGTGGAGGAACTGCGAGACGTGGCGGCTATCAGGCAAGAAGAGATCAAACGACGGATGGTCAAGCATTTTGATAAGCATGTCAGGGTCAAACAGTTTGCTTAGGGGGATCTGGTGCTGAAAAAGGTCGACGCAGTAGGAAGGTCGGCTCCCGTGGGCAAGCTCCACCCGAACTGGGAAGGTCCATACATAGTGAAGGAAGTCCTCGGATCGGGAGGATACTACCTCCAGGATGTGGAAGGGAGGGCCCTAAGCCACACCTGGAGCGGTGACAACCTGAAACGCATCTACCCGTGAAGGGGAAGGATGTAACCATGTATCTCAAAAATAAACTTATATATCAATTGATTTTCTCTTGACCATTGTCAATTTTTTTATAACATAGCGTAATCGTGTGTTTGGTGATACCTCGAGCTCGGCTCGACCCCAGGTAGACCCGCTGCGCAGGCTCTCATCTAGCTGGCAGGTCCGAAGGCTCGCCTGTGGGGGATATGTTTAGATGGTTTGAAATCTTCATCGGCACCCCGAGCTCGGCTCGGCCCCAGGTAGACCCGCTGCGCAGGCTCTCATCTAGCTGGCAGGTCCGAAGGCTCGCCTGTGGGGGATAGGTTTAGATGGTTTGAAATCTTCATCGGCACCCCGAGCTCGGCTCGGCCCCAGGTAGACCCGCTGCGCAGGCTCTCATCTAGCTGGCAGGTCCGAAGGCTCGCCTGTGGGGGATAGGTTTCTATGGTTTGAAATCTTCATCGGCACCCCGAGCTCGGCTCGGCCCCAGGTAGACCCGCTGCGCAGGCTCTCATCTAGCTGGCAGGTCCGAAGGCTCGCCTGTGGGGGATAGGTTTAGATGGTTTGGAATCTTCATTGGCACCCCGAGCTCGGCTCGGCCCCAGGTAGACCCGCTGCGCAGGCTCTCATCTAGCTGGCAGGTCCGAAGGCTCGCCTGTGGGGGATAGGTTTCGATGGTTTGAAATCTTCATCGGCACCCCTAGCTCGGCTCGGCCCCAGGTAGACCTGCTGCGCAGGCTCTCATCTAGCTGGCAGGTCCGAAGGCTCGCCTGTGGGGGATAGGTTTAGATGGTTTGAAATCTTCATCGGCACCCCGAGCTCGGCTCGGCCCCAGGTAGACCCGCTGCGCAGGCTCTCATCTAGCTGGCAGGTCCGAAGGCTCGCCTGTGGGGGATAGGTTTCGATGGTTTGAAATCTTCATCGGCACCCCGAGCTCGGCTCGGCCCCAGGTAGACCCGCTGCGCAGGCTCTCATCTAGCTGGCAGGTCCGAAGGCTCGCCTGTGGGGGATAGGTTTAGATGGTTTGAAATCTTCATCGGCACCCCGAGCTCGGCTCGGCCCTAGGTAGACCCGCTGCGCAGGCTCTCATCTAGCTGGCAGGTCCGAAGGCTCGCCTGTGGGGGATAGGTTTAGATGGTTTGAAATCTTCATCGGCACCCCGAGCTCGGCTCAGCCCCAGGTAGACCCGCTGCGCAGGCTCTCATCTAGCTGGCAGGTCCGAAGGCTCGCCTGTGGGGGATAGGTTTAGATGGTTTGAAATCTTCATCGGCACCCCGAGCTCGGCTCGGCCCCAGGTAGACCCGCTGCGCAGGCTCTCATCTAGCTGGCAGGTCCGAAGGCTCGCCTGTGGGGATAGGTTTCGATGGTTTGAAATCTTCATCGGTACCCCGAGCTCGGCTCGGCCCCAGGTAGACCCGCTGCGCAGGCTCTCATCTAGCTGTCAGGTCCGAAGGCTCGCCTGTGGGGGATAGGTTTAGATGGTTTGAAATCTTCATCGGCACCCCGAGCTCGGCTCGGCCCCAGGTAGACCCGCTGCGCAGGCTCTCATCTAACTGGCAGGTTCGACGGCTCTCCTGTGGGGGATAGGTTTCGATGGTTTGAAATCTTCATCGGCACCCCGAGCTTGGCTCGGCCCCAGGTAGACCCGCTGCGCAGGCTCTCATCTAGCTGGCAGGTCCGAAGGCTCGCCTGTGGGGGATAGGTTTAGATGGTTTGAAATCTTCATCGGCACCCCGAGCTCGGCTCGGCCCCAGGTAGACCCGCTGCGCAGGCTCTCATCTAGCTGGCAGGTCCGAAGGCTCGCATGTGGGGGATAGTTTTAGATGGTTTGAAATCTTCATCGGCACCCCGAGCTCGGCTCGGCCCAGGTAGACCCACTGCGCAGGCTCTCATCTAGCTGGCAGGTCTGAAGGCTCGCCTGTGGGGGATAGGTTTCGATGGTTTGAAATCTTCATCGGCACCCCGAGCTCGGCTCGGCCCCAGGTAGACCCACTGCGCAGGCTCTCATCTAGCTGGCAGGTCCGAAGGCTCGCCTGTGGGGGATAGGTTTCGATGGTTTGAAATCTTCATCGGCACCCCGAGCTCGGCTCGGCCCCAGGTAGACCCGCTGCGTAGGCTCTCATCTAGCTGGCAGGTCCAAAGGCTCGCATGTGGGGGATAGGTTTCAATGGTTTGAAATCTTCATCGGCACCCCGAGCTCGGCTCGGCCCCAGGTAGACCCGCTGCGCAGACTCTCATCTAGCTGGCAGGTCCGAAGGCTCGCCTGTGGGGATAGGTTTCAATGGTTTGAAATCTTCATCGGCACCCCCGAGCTCGGCTCGGCCCCAGGTAGACCCGCTGCGCAGGCTCTCATCTAGCTGGCAGGTCCGAAGGCTCGCCTGTGGGGGATAGGTTTAGATGGTTTGAAATCTTCATCGGCACCCCGAGCTCGGCTCGGCCCCAGGTAGACCCGCTGCGCAGGCTCTCATCTAGCTGGCAAGTCCGAAGGCTCGCCTATGGGGGATAGGTTTGGTTGATTTGAGATCTTCATCGGCACCCCGAGCTCGGCTCGGCCCCAGGTAGACCCGCAACGCAGGCTCTCATTCAGCTGGCAGGTCCGAAGGCTCGCCTGTGGGGGATAGGTTTGGTTTGGTTGGTTTAGTTTGGACAAGGAGGGAGGCGCATTGGGAAGGCAAAATGAAAAAGATAGGAAAGGTCTCGGCAGGGATAGATCTCGGCTGGGAAGTTCCCGCCAAAGAGATCTCGCAGTGAAGGCGCTTTCGCCAAGAAGACTTAATATTTTCGAACAAACGAGCGGGATCGTTAGGCGACGGGCCTAAAGGGATTCACGCAGGCTAAAGAGCACGGTTCCGTCCCAAGGGTTCGTGAGCCACGCTTCCGTCTGACAGTTTGCAGCAGGTTCCCGCCTAAAGATTCGTGCAGGATCCCGCTGATCCATCACTAGGGCAGGCTATCTTAAGACGACCAAGGGCCTCGGCGGAAGCACTCGCAGACAAAATCCGACCACAACAATTAAATCGGGCACATTCACAATAACAGAGCGAGATATTTACAATAAACATTTGCATTAAATATATTAAAAGAACAAACTGGTAACGTCTCGCATTTTACATTAAGGCGGAAGGAAAAAAGCTGAGGCGGAAAGGAAAAGAAGAGGGGGGCCCTCATGGAGACAAGCTATACCCCTCCGAGCTCCCGCTTGAGCTCCCGCTGGAGCTCTCGCTGGAGCTCCCCCCGGAGGTCTCGCCACCCGCCGCAGGGGACTTCGGGACATCCGAGGGTGGGGTATCAGAGGCGCCCGGGGGCTTTGGAATGGGCTCGAAAAGCCATGGAACTAGCTGTTGAGCAGTGATGTCTTTGCCCCTCCCGTCCCAGCAGTTGATGTCTCGCAGCGTCTCCAGCGTTAACTTTACTGTATCTTGTGCGTTCCCCTGGAGCAGCTTGTCGATATCATAAGCTGAGTAATACTGGCTCTTCAATCTCTCGTCCAACGGAGGGGCCGCACTCGCCTCGAGACACGCGATCTGCTCCCGCAGGAGAACGTTGTCGTATCGGGCTTGGGACAGCTCCTCGCGAAGTGCGGCTTGGGCGGAATCCTGAACGGCGGAAGGTTAGCATAAAAGAAGAGTTAAGGTGGCGAGAATAAGTGATTATGAAAGGTCTTGCTTACCCCTTCCGCTTGGCGCGAGGACAACAGTTGCTGGGCCTCGGCCAGCTCCTTGGCCAGAGAGGCCGCCTGAGCCAACGCATCGTCCCTGGCCTTGAACATGTCCTGAAAGTTGCGGTCTATCGTGATGCTCCGGCGGGCACACATGTGCGCAAGCTCCAGCCCACGCATCAGGGCGCGAGTGGAGTCGTAGGCCAGCAGCCGGGTCGACATCCTGTCATAGACGCTAGCGTCCTCCCGGCTGTAGAGGCAATAGCCTAGGGTGAAAGACTCGCTGGTGACCTCATCTCGCTCTGCCCAACTTGGCAAGAGGGACGAGATCGAGACCTTGTTGGCGTCAGGATCCCACTGCAGCAGCGGCTTGTTTTCCGCGTCCAGGCACCTCATGCCGAGACCGAAGTTGCGATGGCCCCGCGGCACCTCTTGAGACAGGGGCTGGCCGGAGGTCCCGGCGGCGACACCCTCGCTCTCTGCGGCACCAGGGGCCTGAGGGTTCTCGGCAGGGGTCTCGGGGCCGCCCCTGGAGGCGGCAATCTTGCTAACGGCCTGCAAGACCTCCTCAAAGGAACGACCTGCGGGGAGAGGTTGGGTGGGCGGCACCACAACAGCCTTGCCCTTCTCGGTATCCGTTGTCTTGGGTCTCTTTATTGATTGAGGCGCGGGGGCACCGGGCTTTCGCTTCACGACACCGCTTGAAGGGGGAGGGCCCGACTCTTTTCGGCAGGCTTGCGCAGCGGCTTTCGCAAGAGCCAGCGGATCCTTAGGAGGTTGACTCCCTCCGGCGCGAGCCTCGTCGAAAGGCTGGCGTAGCGGGATCTCGCGCTCTCCTGCGAAAACAATAACAATAAGTTCCGACCTTGGAAAAGTCAAGGAAAGACAGATAAAGGCGAGACTCTACCTTCTCCCGGAAGTACAGGAGAGAGAGAATCGACGTCTCGCCGGAGGTAGTGGACGTCGAAGTCCTTGGTTCCGAAGAACTCAAGGAGGGCGCTCTCGCGCGAGCCCAAGGAGGGAGGCTTGTAGGCGGCATCCTCGTATTGGATGGGGGCAAGGGATACGTTCCCGAAGTCACCAGAAACGTAGATGAACCTCTCGCCCCAGTGATGGTGCTTGTTGGCGAGACCGATTGTCTTCAGCAGTTGCCCGGAGAAGAACACCACGCCTCCTTTGGCGCGAAAAGTAAATAGCTTGCGGAAAATCGGTAAGCTAAACTCGATCCTCTCCGACCGCATATAACATATGAAGGCCACGAGAATCGCCACTGAATTTGGGTTTAGCTGAGCGGGAACCACCTCGTAATACCGGAGGGCCTGCCGCATCTCCGGCCATAGCGGGAGGCGGAAGCCCACCTCGAAGTGCTCGATGGGGATGGCGAGCTCCCCCTCCCCTGCGGAGTTTACCTTGTCGTGATTGCCCGGGTTCCGCGCAGTGAAGCTGGCGGGAACATGTTGAGACTTGATCAGGTTGAACTCATCAACGGTGAGAGTGCAGGAAGGAAATAGATGCTTCTGGAAAGCTTCCGCGCAGTTGGAGCGTCCCTCGCCTCCGCCGGCATCGCGATAAAGTTTGTAGGCGAGAACTACGAGAAAACGGCGAGAGCGAGAGCGGTACGAGAACGGAAGCAGAAGGCGGGGACAGGCGAGAGCTTTGGAGAGAGCGCGAGAGCAACCAGAGAGGAGAGAGACTGGAATCGAAGAAATGAATGTGGTAGGTGAGCCTCCTATTTATAGAAAACCGTGGTAATGATGATTGTTTTCAAAAAGGCGGCGGGGGTACAACAGGCACGCCACTGGTCGGCGGCGCTTCGTTTTTCCCGCCCGAGTTTGATAGTGACCGATTGACTAAGTGACTAGCGCAAACGTCGCGAGAAGACATGCGACGGGCAGGGTAGGCGGAAGCGGGGTGGCTCTCGCCACCCAAGGACCCGGGAAAATAACTCATACGCATACAATAATAGAAAGTATTAAAAAACCGAGTTATTGCTCTCGCTGAGTGAAAACAGGATAAAAAATAATAAGCGATAAGTGCAGAATCATTAGTTACAACTCTAAGCAAGTGAATAAGGGTACATCAGAGAAGGGAAGGCCTGAGTAAGAGTAGGGAGATCTCGCGCATCAGTATGGCTCCCAGCGCCATTTCCCTTGCTCCCACCGCCATTTTCCTCGGTCCCGCAGCTTGGTCCGGGGTGGCGCCTGCGGGTTGAAGTAGGACGACAGAACGCTGCATCCCAGGTCAACCCGACGGGACAGATTGATGGGCGCAAAATAGAGCTTGAAAACGCAAGTATACGTGCCGTACAAGTAATACAAAGTGAGTGAGATCGTTCCCACGGAGAAGTGATGAGTTTAGCGCTTACAATTACTAGTTACACCGTTTCTATGAATCCAAGTAAAACGATTAATTGATTTTTCTGAAAATAGATTAGAACTTTTAGATAAATATTAAAACTAATTTAACTAGATCTTAAAGTAATTTCTTAGCAATTAGAGAAAATAGCCTTGCATTTCTGATTTCATATGTGTAACATGATGGTGATCAAATAAATATTTCATTTGGTTGAACTTTGGATTATCTTGCGATGATTTTTAAAGAAGAAACCTTTATCTCTCGATACAAGGAGTCTTAATATCTACGCACCCCTAGTTATCTCTAACTTAGGAAAAACGAAAATATTATGAAGTGCAAGGATCAAATTCGCAAGCATAAAAAGGAAATCTCTTTCACTTTTCAAAACTCAATAGATCTTGTGATGCACGCACGTTTCTCCTCTCTCGACTCTTGAAACGCCGTAAAAATAAAGAAATGTTGGTTAATGATTCACATTGCTCATCTCTCGATTCTCGCACTGCGATAAACTAGCCCTTAAATTAACGTTACGCCGCTCTTCTCTCGATTCTCGCAGCGCAATATAATAAAAAGACATGATCCAACAATTTCACTATAAAAATCACAAGATCTATAAAGATAATCACAAAACAAACCCAAAATCAAAGATGTTCATCATCAAAATACACATACTACTCTCATCATGCAAGACTAGAGAGTTTTAGTTCATGACTGCGGGGAAATAACACAAAACTGAAGAGATCTTACTAAACATTTTGAAAGAAATGCGAATCTTCCCTTCTCTAGTGATGTGGAAGCGTTTCCTTCAGCCCGAACGCCAAGACTGGACTGGTTCTCCTTCACCGAATTCCTCTCCCTGCAGTTTTTCTCCTCCTCTAATGGCTCTCCAAGAATAGAAATGAATCCCCCCTTTTATGGCTGAAATTTTCCTCTTTTAAACTTTCCCTCTTTTTCTCCTAGTGGGCCCCACATCCAGTCATTTTAAAATGCTGAATGGATGCTTTGAAATAGGTTGTAACTGTCCAAAACTTGGCATTTTCGGATTTGAATTTCCTGTAACTGCCAAAAATGTTGTGAATATGTTGCAACATTTCTGGTTCTGTTTTTCTGTACAGTTCCTGCTAGAATGTTGAGAATATGTTGTAACATTTTTCCCAGATTTTTCACAATACTTAGTCTTCAATTCTTGACTTAAATTCTCCCCGAATCCTATCATAAAAACATATAAACAATTAGAGTACAAACATTTTGACTCCAAATCATGCGGCAATTGGATTTTATCCACTTTTCATGTATAAATTTCACATAACATGGCTAAAAATGGTTAAAATAGAGATGAAGATAACTTCTTTTTGCGAAGTTATCACACCCCCATGCTTAGTTCTTTGCTAGTCCCTAGCAAAGGTAAATCATTGTAAATCATGATATGACAAATATTTATGACAGTATAATTTCATTTCCGTCTACTCTTCATTATAAGTTAACCAAAATAGCTTCAAGTAATTCTCATTAACTGATGCTAGACTTGCTAGTCCATAAGAATTCAAACTTTCAAAATTCTATCAGATAGATATAAGATAAGGCTCAATTAAGAATTCAAGTGTTATATGTGATGCCCTTAACAAATTGTCTACATCCCTTACAATTCATTTTCGATAAACTTCGTCACCAATAGGATAGATCAAGAGTAGTCTAAGGCTTTGATATGACCTCTACATGAGTTTGGTAGAAACCGATGCCAAATAAAAACGACTTGATGAATTTTGGAGAGGTGGGTAGCCAATGATTCTAATTAACTTAGTAGCTTGCCAACTTATGGGGTTTTAACTTTCAACAATTTTTTTCTTTCTTTTGATATTTGCACAGTTGGGATCATTCCAAGTAAGCCGGAGCTAACTTAGGCCACATATCACTATGCTATATATATATCTTTTTTGATCATAGTTGGGATCATTCCAAGTAAGCCGGAGCTAACTTAGGCCACATGTCACTATGATATACACAAAATTTTTTTTTTGTTTTAACACCCATAAGTGGTCAGTCTACTAGCTAAGGAACAAAGAGAAATGAATAATCAAGTCTTTAAGCTCGAAAGTAATATGTGATGGCCACAAAGGTAAGGATTTACGTGGAAGCAAGGTTAACTACGTACACTCAATATATTGGCGACTATCATTGAATTAGAACATACTCGATCTAATCCCATTAGGATCCGAAGTTAATTAAATAAGTTAAAAGGGGGTAAACATTTGTAAGAACTATAGTGCATGAATGTGAGATAGATTTCTTAATCGAGCTTTAACCAATCAATCTAATTACAATTTAATAGTCTGACTCATAGGACTGACTCGTCTAAACTTACAATTAATTTGAAAAACTTGAATAAATTTATTAATAATAATAAAAAAAAATGAAGAGCAAGCAGGTCTAAAATATACCCCATAAAAGCTTTGTCAAGCAAGGTATAGAAGGGACATGCCCCCATACTTTAACCTTTACTAGTCCCTAGTAAAGCAGTTGTAGCAAATATAATAGCCTTGTATGCGATTGCGAACTTCATAAATCATAAGAGTGGAATAAAAAGACAGGTTCACATGTGAGTCGCCAGTATATAAATAAAAAGAAAGTTTCACATGTGGAACATAAAAGTATAAGAGATGAACGGAATAGCCCACGAAGTAGCAGATTATAATAAAGAGTTTGCATTAAAACAGTGAAGGTATTGAGTAACAGGTATAGCTTCACGGCATGAAAACATATAGCAATAATTCATGAAAACAACATTTCAGGAAATGGAAAATGCAGCTAGGGAAGTGATCAACCACAGTGCACAAATAACAGTTACAAAGATTAGAGCTAGAAATTAAATAACCAAGTAATACGTAAACGGTACTTATCATTCAGTTAATAGCATGCAGTTCAAGAAGTTCAACAGTAGAGATATTTCCCAAAAAACAAACAAACATATCAGCAGTAATAGTGCAAAGTAAATTTCCCAGATCTGAGTAGTGGAGTGTCAACCATCCTCCTCATCGTCGTCAGCGTCATCGACCTCGTCCGAGTCGTCATCGTCCAAAAATTTCTTCATTTCGTCGTCTTCGCCGGATGCAAAGGCTGCATCCTCCTCGACCGCTTTCGTTTCATCATGTGGATTTGGCGAGGATGCCGCCTCCTTTCCCTTAGAAGTAGAGGGTTTGTTGTCATACCAAGCAGGATTCACATCGTGGACTGCTATCTTGTCCTCAGGTACATTCAAATGGCGGAGAATCGCTACTTGATTGTGATGTAAAATGTTTAAATGCGAGGCTATATCACGATGTTGTTGGCGCTGATATTTGGCGGTGCCTTGCAAATATTTAAGGATGATCGGCCAATCCGGGGGATTTGGGGAAAGTGGTGGTGGAATTGGAGGTTGGGTGGTTTTGCTCGAAGATACGGTAGAGCGTTGTTTCGGAGCGGATTTGGGAGGTGGCTCCTCGGAAGATACTTTAATATAGGAGGAAATCACAGAAAACGTGATTGGCTGGCCTACAATGGTGGTAGTGTCCGTGTCGGCGAGAGATACCCCGGCGTAACGGCACAACGATGTGATGAGCGTGGGAAACCACAGCTGAGTACCCCCCTCCGTTTTGACCTTTTTTAGGATTTGACTGGAAATAATATGTCCTACATTAATGAGAATCCCTTTTATAATGCTATGTATAATGCAAGCCCTCTCGAAGGAGACATGGTTGGAGTGTTTCGTCGGCATAACACTTGAGTTTACGAAAAGCAGCCACACTTTAGCTTCACGAGTAAAAAGAGCCGAATGCAGGACATGCTTTGATTCATTAACCCACGTGATGTTTCTAGTGAGGCTCAATGTGGTGGCGATATCGTATGGATTAGAAGTTTAACCGACTAGAAGACATCACAATCCAGATTTGATAAATCGAAGTAGGAGTTTATACCTTCCGCGGAGAAATCGACTTCCTTCCCCCGTATGTGGATTTTTCCGTCCGTGTGGAACTTGGCGTTGGCGTAAAATTCATACACCCACGGTAGGACAGCATCAGTGCGTGGATGGCAGAAGGAGGTCCAACCGAACTTGTCTATTTGCCGCACATACGCTTGACTCCAACCACGAACTTCCAGTTGAAACCCTCTTTCATAGATGACGGGCTTTACCTTAAGCAATTCGTAGCGAGCCATGGCTTCGTCGTTGATGAATCTTAAGTGCTTGTGCGCCGCCACCGCCTTCTCTCTACCTTTCTTGGGGGCCATGATACTTCAACTCCAACGGTAAGTGATGACTTCGTGATAGGACCGCGAGAGGGGGGAGGGTATTTCCTGATCGGCGCTGTCGCGGGGTTGCTGCCGCCGGCGGATGAGTCGGCGCGGGGCGAGGAAGACGATGTAGGGTTTCCTGGAGCAAAGGGATCGGGGGGTAGCAGCGGAAGTGGGGAGATCGCGTTTTTAATAGCCAGCGAATACACGGCGTGATTAAAAAAAACTAAAAAGGTTAACTTATGCTAATTGAACCGGCAAAGTAGGTTAAAACGAAATTTAATAACCAATTAGACCGCCGGTTCAGATAAATCCCGCAGGCAGCCGGTTAATTAAGCAGTCGACCCGGTCACCGCCTAAATTTCCGCACTTGTAAGGGAAAAAGGCAGAGAAAAATTTGTTGCAACATTTTTTTCTGAGCCAATTTTGAGCCTTGGCTAGTACCGAATGAAGGGGAAATGCGGTTTTAAGCGTTCGAGACCATAGGATTTCAGTCATGCATCATTTTTTTTCTTTTTGAAAGGAATTCTTGAGAGAAATAGAAACAAACAAAACAAAAATAACAAAAATAATAAAGAACGTAACATTAAAAATTGGGGTTGCCTCCCCAGAAGCGCCTTAGTTAATGTCCCGGCTGGACATTCAGCGGCTCGAAAATTTTATTTCAAGTGTATGAACGATATTGCTCGTTCATTTTCGTTCCCTAAATAAGCCTTAAGACGTCCGCCATTGACCTTAAACTCCGAATGATCTTTTTCATTGATGATAGTAACGACCCCATAAGGAAGAACTTCCTTGACCCGAAACGGGCCCGACCACCTAGATTTTAATTTACCGGGAAAAATTTTAATCGTGAATTGAATAAGAGCACTAGTTTCCCTGGTTGTAAATTTTTGTCCGTAAGATGGCGGTCATGCCACATTTTAGTACGGTCCTTATAAACCCTTGCACTTTCATACGCCTGAGTCCGGATCTCCTCCAATTCATTTAACTGTAGTAGTCTAGATTTACCGGCTTCTTGAAAGTCAAAGTTGATTTTCTTAATGGCCCAATATGCCCGGTATTCCAACTCCAACGGTAAGTGACAAGCCTTGCCGTAAACTAAACGATACGGGGTAACACCAATTGGGGTCTTGAAAGCGGTTCTATATGCCCATAAGGCATCGTTAAGCTTTTGAGACCAATCTTTGCAATTTACACTCACCGTTTTAGCCAAGATTTTCTTGATCTCTCTATTAGATACTTCTGCTAACCCATTTGTTTGGGGGTGGTATGCCAATGCTACCTTATGCCTAACCCCGTACTTTTTCAACAACGCAGCAAATTGGTGATTACAAAAGTGACTTCCCCCGTCACTTATAATAGCTTTGGGTGTTCCAAATCGACTAAATATGAAGTTTTTCAGGAAGTATAACACCACCTTTGCATCATTTTTGGTCGTGGCTATGGCTTCGACCATTTCGATACATAGTCTACGGCTAAGAGGATAAATAAATTACCATTCGAATTAACAAAGGGTCCCATGAAGTCTATACCCCATACATCAAATAGCTCAACTTCTAGAATTGGGTTCATAGGCATAGCTTCGTTCTTATTGATATTTTCTTCCTTTTGACATCGATCACACCTTTTCACATGTTCTCTAGAATCATGATATAATGTAGGCCAATAGAACCCGGCCTCTAAGACTTTCATAGCTGTTCTATTTCCCTTGAAGTGTCCCCCGTAGGGAGAACTATGACAATTTTCTAAAATAGGATGCATTTCTACTTCCGGTATACATCTCCTCACTACTCCATCAGCACCAATTTTAAACAAATAAGGTGGGTCCCAAAGATAAGACCGCACTTGGTGTAAGAACCTCTTTCGTTGTTGGTAGTTTAAATCAGAAGGTAAGATGTTACTGACGAGGTAATTGACGTAATCGGCGTACCATGGCACTAACCCCTCTGATATAGCTAAGATTTGCTCATCTGGAAATCTCTCCTCAATCTCTGAATGATAATAAGATTCCTTTGGTTCGATCCTAGAAAGATGGTCTGCTACAAGGTTATCTACGCCCTTTCTATCCTTAATCTCCAAATCGAATTCCTGCAATAATAGTACCCAACGAATCAACCTCGGCTTTGTATCTCTTTTTTCCATCAAATAACGGATAGCCGCATGATCAGTAAAAACAGTGACTTGAGTGCATAAAAGATAAGATCGAAACTTCTCAAAGGCGTAGACTACTGCCAACAACTCCTTCTCAGTCGTGGTGTAATTGATTTGAGCTTCAATTAGAGTTTTGCTCGCGTAGGCTATGGTGTGAAAAAGTTTCTCCCTAACTTGACCTAGTACTACACCCACGGCATAGTCACTCGCATCACACATAAGGACAAATGGTTCACCCCAGTCGGGTGCCACCACAATTGGTGCCGTGGTTAATTGCTTTTTCAGTTTACTAAATGCACTCAAACAGTCTTCGTCAAAATGAAATTTCGCATCCTTTTCCAACAATCCACTAAGAGGTTTTGCAATCTTAGCAAAATCTTTGATAAACCTTCGGTAAAATCCCGCATGCCCTAGGAAACTCCTTAACTCTTTCACATTCCTAGGAGGAGGTAATTTCTCAATGACCTCAATTTTGGCCTTATCTACTTCTAACCCCTTGCTTGACACATGATGGCCCAGCACGATGCTTTCGCGTACCATGAAATGGCACTTTTCCCAATTCAGCACAAGGTTAGTTTCGATACATCGCACAAGCACTCTTTCTAAGCACTCCAAACACTCTCCAAATGATTTTCCGAAGATGGAGAAATCATCCATGAAGATCTCTATACCATGATCCATGATTTCTGAAAATATAGCAATCATACACCGTTGGAACGTGGCTGGTGCGTTGCATAGACCAAATGGCATTCTCCTAAAGGCGAATGTTCCGTAAGGGCACGTGAAGGTTGTTTTCTCTTGATCTTCCGGGTCAACCGTGATTTGGTTATACCCGGAATAGCCGTCTAAGAAGCAGAAGAAATCATTACCGGACAACTTATCTAGAACTTGATCTATGAAAGGCAATGGAAAGTGGTCTTTTCTAGTAGCCTTATTAAGCTTGCGATAATCCATACAAATGTGCCATCCGGTAATATTTCTAGTCGATATTAATTCGTTCTTATCATTTTTTATTACGGTCATCCCTCCTTTCTTCGGAACACATTGAACCGGAGAGACCCAAGAACTATCGGAGATAGGGTATATTATCCCTGCATCTAACCATTTTATTATTTCTTTCTTTACGACCTCTTTCATAGGTGGACTGAGACGGCGTTGAGGCTCAATGGAACCTTTATAAGATTCTTCTAGAAGAATCTTGTGCATGCATACCGACGGACTAATCCCTCTTATGTCCGCGATCGTCCAACCTATGGCTAATTTAAATTGCTTCAGCAAATCTATGAGTTGTTGATGTTGATTTGGTGATAATTTTGAGTTGACAATGACCGGTAATGTATCATTGTCTCCTAGATATGCGTAGGCCAAATGTTCAGGTAATGGTTTCAACTCAAGTGTGGGAGGACTAATGATGGAAGGTTTATTTGCACATGTCTTATCTGTCATATCTAAAATCTCCGATTTGCGAGTGAATGTCGGTGGACGTGCACTTATTTCAAAGCATTCTTGAGTTTCGTTCTCACAATGAGATTTCTCTTCATCTGTCTCTTCCTCTTCATCTTCTTCTAGATTCTCACTTAAGTTGTAATCAATAAATGTCACATTCTTAACTTCCTCTATGTCATCTTCTTCTAAACGAGGGAATTTCATGGCTTTTAGTACATTAAAAGTCACTTGTTCATCGTTAACCCTCATGGTTAACTCACCCTTGTGTACATCAATCAAAGTTTTTCCGGTGGCTAAGAAAGGTCTACCCACTATAATGGGGACTTCCTTGTCTTCCTTCATGTCTAATACCACAAAATCTGCCGGAAAAATAAACTTTTCTACCTTGACTAAAACGTCTTCTACAATCCCCTTTGGAAAGGTTAGAGATTTATCTGCTAATTGCAATGTAATCGATGTTTTGGAAATCTCCCCCAACCCTAACTTCTTATAAATTGAAAGTGGCATAAGATTTATGCTCGCCCCTAGATCGCACAAAGCCTTTCCCTCGAATTGATGTCCAATAGAACACGGAATCGTGAAGCTTCCGGGGTCCTTTAGTTTTGGTGGCAATCTCCTTTGAAGAATTGCACTACATTCATGTGTAAGGGTTACCGTTTCGTTCACGCCAAACTTCCGTTTTTTATTTAATATGTCTTTCATGAACTTTACGTAACTCGGCATCTGTTCTAATGCTTCGGCAAAGGGTATATTAACTTGCAAACTTCTTAAAGATTTCTAAGAATTTCTGAAATTGTTGATCTAATTTGCTCTTTTTTAGTCTTTGGGGGAAAGGTGGTGGTGGATAGGTTCGTGGGTTCTCCTTCCTTCTTTCCTCTTTTTCTCCTTCTATTACCTTATCATTTCTTCTTTTTATTACTCCTTCCTCCTCACTCTTATCGTCCTCATTTCTTCCTATTATTACTTGCTCACTAGGACCCTTGACTTCTTCTTGGTCTTGATTTTTATCTTGTTCATGTGGATTAGTTTCTTGACCAACTACTAACTCACGCCCACTTCGTAATGTAATGGCCTTACAATGATGATTTTCTCCCTTGGGATTGGGTGTGGTATCCGTAGGGAGTGTGCCTTGCGGTCGCATACTTAAAGCGGAGGCGATTTGTCCTAGTTGCGATTCAATCATTCTCATTGACCCTTCCAAACTAGAGAAACGAGCTTCATTCTTTTGCATTGATTCAATGATGAAGTCATCCGTTACCTTTCTAGATGGTCCTGCTTGATTGGAATGATTGTTTTGATGTTGAGGATTAGCATTAGAATTGAATAAGTGTGGTGGGGTAGGACCGGAGTTGTTCTTCCAAGAGAAGTTAGGATGGTTTCTCCATTCGGGATTATAATGGTTTGGGTAAGGGTTTTTATTTTGCTTATAATGCCCTCCTAAATAATTAACTTCTTCATTACCCCCTACAAGTTGTTCAATTGTTAAGGTGGGGTTAGGAGAAACCATGGGAGTAATAATGCTATTGACTTGAGGATTCATTTGATTTTGGTTCAACGTCAAAGCATCCAACCTCTTGTTAATGGTATTAAATTGGGACGTCATTTGGGCTGCAAATGACGTTAATTGGTCAACTTGATACAATCCTGCCGTAGTGGGAGGATGTACTTGACGCTCGATCGTGTGGTAATTATTAGAAGATAGATCTTCTAAAATACTGTATGCATCTTCAGGGTACTTGTTCATCAACGAACCTCCCGCAGCTCCATCTACTTGGATCATTGTAGATGTCTGAAGGCCGTTATAAAACGTCCATACTTGTTGGTGAATGGCTAGCCCATGGTGGGGACATCTGCGTAATAATTCCTTAAATCGTTCCCACGCATCATATAGGGTTTCTCCATTCGCTTGCATGAATGTAGAGATATCCCGCATTAACTTGGCAGTTTTAGATGGAGGGAAATATTTGGATAAAAATTTTTCAACCAATATAGCCCAAGTAGTAATAGACCCATTAGGCAACGAGTTCAACCAATCTTTTGCTTTCCCTTCTAGAGAGAAAGGAAATAATCGCAATTTAATGGCTTCTTCGGATGCGCCATTAATCTTAAATGTGTCACAGATTTCTATGAACGTTCTTAGATGAGAGTTTGGGTCTTCCTGGTTATGGCCACTAAACTTATTATTCTGGACAAGTTGCATCGCCGTGGAATCAATTTTAAAGTTGTTAGCCTCTACAGCAGGTCTAGCGATACTAAATTGTACCCCTCCCCTAAAAGGCATATTATAGTCACGGCATGTTCTCCTATTTTCCATTGGGTGCCCGTTATGCTCTACTTGGCCTCCTAAGTCCTGTCCCTCTTGATGAACGTCAGCATCATTGTTTTGATTATTCATGTTGAGTTGATTCGAATTTTCCAATCTAGTTGATTTTCTATTACGTCTACAGTTCGCTCGATTTCAGAATTTAGAGGAATTAATTCAACGGATCGATACCTGGACATAAACTATCGGATGACAAAGATGATAACCCAAATACAATAACTAACAAGTGAAAACAAAACTTGACCTCCACGTACTAAGGTTCACTAATATTGTAAGAAGAAAAACACTAAATCCGTTGCACCTCCCCGGCAACGGCGCCAAAAACTTGATGGGCGCAAAATAGAGCTTGAAAACGCAAGTATACGTGCCGTACAAGTAATACAAAGTGAGTGAGATCGTTCCCACGGAGAAGTGATGAGTTTAGCGCTTACAATTACTAGTTACACCGTTTCTATGAATCCAAGTAAAACGATTAATTGATTTTCTGAAAATAGATTAAAACTTTTAGATAAATATTAAAACTAATTTAACTAGATCTTAAAGTAATTTCTTAGCAATTAGAGAAAATAGCCTTGCATTTCTGATTTCATATGTGTAACATGATGGTGATCAAATAAATATTTCATTTGGTTGAACTTTGGATTATCTTGCGATGATTTTTAAAGAAGAAACCTTTATCTCTCGATACAAGAAGTCTTAATATCTACGCACCCCTAGTTATCTCTAACTTAGGAAAAACGAAAATATTATGAAGTGCAAGGATCAAATTCGCAAGCATAAAAAGGAAATCTCTTTCACTTTTCAAAACTCAATAGATCTTGTGATGCACGCACGTTTCTCCTCTCTCGACTCTTGAAACGCCGTAAAAATAAAGAAATGTTGGTTAATGATTCACATTGCTCATCTCTCGATTCTCGCACTGCGATAAACTAGCCCTTAAATTAACGTTACGCCGCTCTTCTCTCGATTCTCGCGGCGCAATATAATAAAAGACATGATCCAACAATTTCACCATAAAAATCACAAGATCTATAAAGATAATCACAAAACAAACCCAAAATCAAAGATGTTCATCATCAAAATACACATACTACTCTCATCATGCAAGACTAGAGAGTTTTAGTTCATGACTGCGGGGAAATAACACAAAACTGAAGAGATCTTACTAAACATTTTGAAAGAAATGCGAATCTTCCCTTCTCTAGTGATGTGGAAGCGTTTCCTTCAGCCCGAACGCCAAGACTGGACTGGTTCTCCTTCACCGAATTCCTCTCCCTGCAGTTTTTCTCCTCCTCTAATGGCTGTCCAAGAATAGAAATGAATCCCCCCTTTTATGGCTGAAATTTTCCTCTTTTAAACTTTCCCTCTTTTTCTCCTAGTGGGCCCCACATCCAGTCATTTTAAAATGCTGAATGGATGCTTTGAAATAAGTTGTAACTGTCCAAAACTTGGCATTTTCGGATTTGAATTTCCTGTAACTGCCAAAAATGTTGTGAATATGTTGCAACATTTCTGGTTCTGTTTTTCTGCACAGTTTGACCTGCCAGAATGTTGAGAATATGTTGTAACATTTTTCCCAGATTTTTCACAATACTTAGTCTTCAATCTTTGACTTAAATTCTCCCCGAATCTTATCATAAAAACATATAAACAATTAGAGTACAAACATTTTGACTCCAAATCATGCGGCAATTGGATTTTATCTACTTTTCATGTATAAATTTCACATAACATGGCTAAAAATGGTTAAAATAGAGATGAAGATAACTTCTTTTTGCGAAGTTATCACAGATCTCGGATGCGCTCGATACACCTCTCGGGTGAGGACCCAGCGGTAGCTCCCCCCGGCCGGTCCATCTCGCCGATAAGGTAATCCCGCTCCAGGGTCTCTAGCCTCTTCTCCACTGACAGGCGGAAATCTCTTTTGCCGCAAGGTCCCGGACCCGTTCTCGTCGGATAAGCTTCGACAGAACGGCGACGACCTTCTTCCCCGTCTTTTCGCGCTCCCGGCACCAGTCAGGATCTCCTCCATCTCGTCAGACGAAGGGAAAGGAGAGCTCTCGCCATCTTCTCCCTCTCTTCTTCTTCTTCTTCTTCCTCTACCTCAGCTTCAAGCCGCGAGCCATGTCCCCTGTCAAAAGAGTCCCCATTTTAGCGGGAGCTAAAGGATAGCTGCGATAAAAGTTTCCATATACCTTCAGAATGACGAGGCCCCCGGTTGACGGCAGGCGAGAAGGCCCAGCCCCCCCCCCCCCCCTCAGCTCCAAAGAGGAGGTGGATTGGCTTTCCCTTTCGGGGGGGGGGGGGGGGGTAAACTTTGCGAATGGTGATCCCGGCTTGGTCAGGAGCGGGGGAGCGGGTCTCCTCTACCGCGGAGGGCTAGCGTCTAACAAAGGCACGGAGATCTCGGCAGTATTTCCTCCCGCCGGTAGGGAGGAATCAACCGCATGGGCAAACTGATTCGCAGCTCTCGCCCCGCTCTCCCGGGTGGCGAGATCTGCTGGTGCGGAAACCGACGCTGCGAGAAATCAGGTCAGCATTAAAAGATTTAAGTCAAGGGCGAGAGGGGAACCTTTACAAGCGGTGTCTGGGTCAGGTGGAGGGGCCACCTCGGAAACCCGCGGTGATCATCGTGATGGCTAGAGGGTAGATCCAAGGATTCTCGCGGGGACGCGACAGCATCGGGAACCGTCTCCTGCGAGAGATAACGCGTCAACTACTGAGCAGCTGGTGTTTTTAATAATTGGCATATCGAGCTTACCTTCCGCGGCGAGGGGCCGTCCGCACGACTAGGGGTCGGGGTAGGCGGGCTCCTGTTCTCGCGGGGCAGGTCCCGCTGAACCACCTTCGCCCTCTTCTTCTTCTTCTAGGCAGAGAAGACTCAGCAGCCGACGATTGTCTCGCTATCCATGGAGCAACCAGGGCGTTGTTGGCCCTGGCTCGCGCCTGTGCCGCGTTAATGCGGTCCTGCAGATCCTACGGAAGCGGTTTGTCGGCACGCTTGGAAGGCATAGCGAGAGGAGGCGAGAGCTCAGGGGGAGAATGACGACTCTAGGGAAGTATTATGGCAGTCTATCGGCACACATATTTATAGGCACCGTACGGCCCACAGAAAGATTCCCTGATGTTGACACGTGCTCAGCGAATATTTTTGGGTTGGACATGTCTTTTCGAGCGCAGAGCTAGCTCAAAAAGAGCGGGGATTGTGTACAACCCCATATTCGCTGAGCCAGACCAGGAGGCACAAACGGTCAGACAGGCTAGCCGGAAAGGTTCTCGCCCAGCCCAGTAGGCGGGAGCGCTTGCGCTAAGCGATAAGCTCCCGCCACATATGAGCTCTCGCCGCAGGGCGCCCGTGTTCGTCGAGCCCAGATTGGCGAGCGCGATCGATGCGCAAGCGCTTGCGCCAGCCCCAGCTCGTCTTAAAGAAAACTCTCGCCCATAGGTAGGCGAGACCGCTTCCGCCAGACTATGACAGAAGGTTCTCGGCTCGGGGCTCTCGCCGAGTGGGGACCAGGGGCCTGGGTGGAATGACAAAATTGCCATCAGGAGAAATTACTCCAGTACCCTCAGAAAAACAACGGGTTTTGGCTATTGGCAGACCAACTAGGGGCTTTTCAGTAAATTCAGGACAGCAAAATGCTATAAATAGACCCATAAGGGCTCCTTAGAAAGCAAGCTATCATTGTCTCTCAAATTTCAGTGCTTTCTGAGGAGCTCCTAGCCCAGCTTTGGCTTTGGAGGGGAAGCTCTTAGAGATCTTCCGGGTGTGAGGTGGGACCTCCCTGCTGAGGCTATTGGGTCAGTCTTAGGTCCTTTGAATCCAGTTAAGGGTTGAGACTTGAGAGAAGTAGGTTTTGGCTGCACCCCTTTTTCTTCGAACTTCAATTGAGGTCATATTTGGCTTCAACACACGTTAAGGAGTGTGTATCACGTACCGGGCATGAAGAAGAACCTCTTCTTTATGACCAATACGGTAGACGCGAGTTATCACGTTCTGTTTGGGCAAACAGAAGTGAAGTTCCTTCGCAACGTATCAGCAGTAAAGGCTGATGTTGCTCATGTTGGGAGGAGAGTTAAGAACTTGTTTGTTCTTACAACAAACTCTTATGTTGATCGATGAGGGCAAAGGATAGCGCTGCTATATGGCACGAGAGGCTGGTGCATGTAGGAATGGATAAGTTGAAAGCTATGGCAAACAGGAATCTTGTAAGTGGCTTGCCTAAGCTATCTTCCTTTGGCGATGGTCACGTTTGTGCGGGATGTCAGTACGGCAAGGCTCATCGCCTTCAGTTTGATAAGTCACAAACGAGAAGCAAGAGACCATTGGACCGTATCCATGGTGACTTGATGAGACCACCCATCACTGCTAGCCTTGGTGGGAGCAGATACATGTTTGTGTTGATTGATGACTACTCAAGATACACTTGAGTTTATTTCTTGAAGGAGAAGTCAGAAGCTTTCCAGGTGTTTGTGGAGTTCAAGGAGCTAGTGGAGGGTCGGCTTGGCTTGCGGATCAAGAAGTTTAGAACATACAATGGTGGTGAGTTTGTCTCCTCCGAGTTTTCTAACGTCTGCAGGAAGCACGGGATCTAGAGAGAGCTTACTTGTGCTCATACTTCACAACAAAATGGAGTAGCAGAGCGGAATATCCGTCATCTGACGGAAACCTGCAAGTGTTGGCTTCATGCGAAAGACATTCCTAGGTTCTTCTGGGCAGAGGGGATGTCTTGTGCTTCTTATGTCATCAATCGGATGCCGCTCATCTCGATCAACATGAAGTCTCCTTTTGAGATGTTGCTGAAGGAGAAGCCAAGCGTGGGAACACCTTCGGGTTCTTGGATCAACTTGATATGTGCATGTCCCAGATGCTTCAAGGACAAAGCTTGATGCAAAGGCAAGGAAGCTTGTCTTTGTTGGCTATGATGAGCGGAAGAAGGGATGGAAATGCATGGATCCTGCGACGAAGAAGGTTGTTGTATCAAGAGACGTGGTATTTGATGAACTGATATCGTATGGAGGAGGCTCGGTTGAGCTAATAGAGAGCAAGGTTGATGAAGAGCAGAAGGTGGCTGCTGAAGTTCTGGAAGAGGAGCTTGCTGTATCACCAGCAACTCCTGTTGCTTCAAGCTCCGAGGCAGAGGCTTCTAGTTTAGGAAGCTGGGGGTGCATTGCTCAAAGTCTGACCGGGAATGGAGCTGAGCCTGAAGAAGCAACCGAGGTGGTGAGCAAGGAGTAGACCCTTTGGAGATCGAAGAGGACTATCAAGCCACCAGCTCGGTACTGTGATGGGAATGCAGTGAGTTTTGTCTCCTGCTTCTTTGCAGGTCCTCTGGATGGGCGAGAGCCTGCAAACTTCAATGAGGCCACTGGAGTCAAGGAGTGGGAAGATGTCATGAAGGAGGAGATTGTTGTTCTCAAGGAGAATGAAACCTCGGACCTTGTGCCCAAGGTTGATGGCAATACTCCGGTGACTTGCAAGTGAGTGTTCAAGTTGAATAAGAAGGCTGATGGGAGAATTGATAGATACAAGTCTCACCTTGTTGCTCGAGGATTCTCACAACAGTATGTAGAAGACTATGAGGAGACATTTAGTCCAGTTTCAAAGATGACTTCGGTTCAGGTAGTGATCGTATTGGCTGCTTGCAAGGGATGGAGAATGTGACAGCTTGATGTGAAGAATGATTTTCTTTACGGAGAAATTGATAAGGACATCTTCATGGATCAACCACTTGGTTTTGTTTCTGAAGTTCATCCGGACTATGTCTGCAAGCTCAGGAAGGCTCTCTACGGGTTGAAGCAAGCTCCTAGAGCTTGTTATGGGAAGATAGCAGAGTATCTTCAATTCTGCGGTTATCTTGCTTCCAACTCGGATTCCAGCTTGTTCATCAAGAAGAAGGGGGAGATGCAAGTCTTGGCTCTGCTGTATGTTGATGATATGATCATCATAGGGAATTCAGAGGAGGAGGTAGCTAGGCTCAGGGCTGAGCTAGCTATTGCTTCGAGATGAAAGACTTGGGAGAGCTTCATCACTTTCTTGGTCTTGAAGTGGAGAGGAAGGAGAGCGGGATACTCATTTGCCAGAAAGGATATGCGGATCACATTGTGAATCGATTCGTATGGGCAAAGGGAAGAGTTGCTCTACTCCTCTAGATCTTGGTCTGAAGCTTCGACGAGATGAATGAAGGATTCTTCATGATCCCTTGGTGTTCAGAGCTCTAGTAGGGAGCTTGATCTACTTAACGATTACAAGGCCAGACATTGCTTACGCTGTTTGCCGAGTAAGTCGGTTTATGGCTGAACCAAGGAAGTCTCATCTGGTAGCGGCAAAGAACATCTTGAAGTATGTTAAGGTGACTTCTGATATGGGACTCCTCTATAGAAGGGAACAATGTTTTCTTTGCTTGGATACACGGATGTGATTATGGTGGTGACTCGGATGATCGAAGACAAATTCGGGTTATGTGTTCACTTGTGGAACAGCTTGCATCTCGTGGTGTAGCAAGGAAACAGGAC
>CM077152.1:32645722-32724056 GCA_039583875.1 Platanthera guangdongensis | reverse complement strand
ACAGGAGATTTCCTTAATAAAACTCATCTTAAACAAGAAAACAAGAACATTCTGTACGCTGAAGTTGGGGTTGATTTCATTGATCTATTGTTCAGCTTTCTCAACTTTCCTCTTGGCGCCGGTTGCTGCTGCGAGCACCCGATAAACCTATCCCTAGGCGGTTGCATCAAAAATCTGTATTCTTCAGCCGAGAGTATGGCTTAGAGTACTTCAAATCAGAAATTCATAGAAATGTTTTTTGGATCCACAACTGCCTGCTTTCTCCAGCTGCAATATGAACCAAATACTGCAATTGGAGGATATTCCATTAGAAGAACCTTGATTACCGTGAAGAGCTGCCTGAAGTGCTATGTAGATAATGGATACAAAGCTATTGGATCTGCTCCATGCAAGCATGAATACAATATGCACACATTATAGAGTGGAATCCCAAGTCTGCAAGACAATGTCATATGCAGACGAAGCATTTATTGTCGGCTCACAAAAGTATATGATTCAGATAATCTTGAACGTTTCCCCGCTATCCATCATTACTGCCGTAGGTAGTGGTATGAACTTGCCAATTTCTGATATGGCTGTCAAAGAAATTTCCTTTGATAATGTGAAGGTAATTCACTTCAATTCAACTCTTCTTTGGCTCATTTTAATTTGGTATTTATTCACCACTCTTCTATTTTCTTCAAATACATGCTTGGCCGTTGCTGGGTGCTATGTTGATCTCGAAGACGGTCCTAACTGATGCTTTGGTTTGGTTTCCTTATTAACTACATTATTCAAGTGGTATTTTTGTTATGTTTTGATGGTATTTTTGATTCATCTTATAGGAGAAACAACAAAAGTGTTTGGGCAACTTATTTTATTAGATTTCTGGTGTTGACCAAAATTTTCATTTTTCGTTGAGAAGATCCATTTCTCATCTAAGACACATTTTTTTGTCTGATCCACCACTTTCCCAAACGGCTCTTTGATTTTTTGTTATTTTTAACTTTTAAATTTTATGTTATAATGTTATGAAACAAAAAATTCTTATAGACACTTATTTTTAACCTAGATGCTAAAGAATTCTAGAGAAAATAGTTACGGAGTTGCACGACGACGAGCCTTTTTGAAAAGTTTACACACGCCAGACGTTTATATCGGATGGCCCCACCATTCCCGTGGAAGATAATTAGTAATTTATTTATTGTTTTTTTTTGCTTGAGATGTTTATTTGTTGCTTTGTTTGCTCGGGTTATTTTAAATATTTTTGTATTTCTTAATTTCCGATTTTTCTTTTGTATTCGTTTCTCATCGCTAAAAGAAGACGCGTAAGCCCTGTATTATTTTTCATCGTGAAATGAATGTGTGTTTTCTCTTTCTTCTCTAAACCCTAATCCCTTCTCTCTTCCTCCCACTCTCCCTCTCTTTCTTTCTCTCTTTCCCATAGCGGCCGAGCCCCGATACCCCGATATTGTCAGTGTATAGTTGGACAATTAACGGGTTCGGTGGCTTAACGGGTCTGTTCGGATACACGGATATTCAATACCCGTAGTAACTCCTAGGATTTGCCTATTTATACCCACCTAAGGGCAACAGATAGGTGATTTCACCTATATCTCCATCCGGATGCTTCGAGCGACATTATCAAATAATTGGTCTGACCTGCCCGTATGCCCGCCATCGTCGGCCGCCAGAGTACCGACGCTAGCCGAAGCCCACGCCAAGCCCGCGACCCGAACCGCTCCTCCATCGCTTCCCTGCACCGCACCCCGCACATTCGTTTCAAGCGCTGTCTTGAACGATGCCTCGCGAGCCGCATCCGGGCCGCTGCCCCGCGCGCCCCCCAGGTTCGCTTCTGCTGCGCGCTGCCTGGCCGCACCACCCCATCCGTAATCGCAACAGGCCGCAACACATATGCCGCGCAGTCCAGTCCGCACCAGTACAGTTCACGTCGCGCCGCTGCTGTATGCAGCTCTTCCTTCCGTGGCCATGACACCGAACACGTGTTCCATCGCCGAGGCTCCATTGGAGGACGCAAACGAGACCCTTCTACGCCGCATCAGCACCCAGGAGTTCCTCGTGGCCTCCTTGCAGGCCTCCTTGTTCGCCATCCACGCAAAGCTTGTTGCGTTACAACCTCCCGCTGCCTCTTCTGCCAGCGGACCCGCGTGCCCGGCCACCGCCACTTCAATCTTGGGGCGGCACCACTTCCGCACATCCGGAGTGCCGCACCCCCTCTTCCCCGCGGTCACCCTGCCCTTGCCTTGGATCTTCCCATCTTCGTCGGAGTAGACCCGATTGGGTGGATCGGCAAGGAAAAACAATACTTTGATCTCCACCACACATCCAAGCAGGACAAGGTCTCTACTGCCGTCGTGGGACTCGACGACTCCGCCCTCCAGTGGGCTCGATGGCTCCACCAGACCAACTCGACCATCTCGTGGTCGGAAATCAAGCAGGAAATGATTCGCCGGTATTACAGTTGTTATTCCGGCTCCGCCAATGAAAGGCTCTGTGGGGGTACGAAAATCACAATCTCGATGTACTCCAAAATCCTGAAGCGCTTCCTCCAACTACACACGCGGGCAGAGGTGAAAGACGACGGAAGGAGCATTGATCGCTGCGGGACTGCTCCCTTCACGCATCCCGTCGCGCGAGCAAGCCGCCTTGGGCGCGACCAACCTCTTACGGGAGGCCTCCGCCGCGCGCCGCCTTCACGTTCTCCGTCCCCTTCGTCGCACCGACGTCGCTCCGCGAGGAGTTTTCGTTAACAATTTCTCCTGATCGCCACGCTCCCCGCTTTCAAATCATAGAAAAAAAGAAGGGGAGAGGGGGAGAAGCTAACCTTCTTCCGAGGAGACATGACGACCATGAAAATCCGCCAACTCCATGCCAAAGTCCGCAGGCTCCAAAATCGTAACCGCTTGACCGACGAAAATAAGTCCCCTCAATTAAGATCTGGTTCATGCGATCGTAATCGCTTGACCGGTGAAAATAAGTCCCGACAAATAGAGCTTTTGAGAGGTAAGAATGATGTACCACTTAAACCTGTAGATCACAGTATATATTGGAAGTTATTATTATTATTTAAAATTATTTATCTATTTCCTCTCTCTTTATATATCTATTTAAAATTATTATTCTATTTCCTCTCTCTTTATATTATTTAAAATTATTATTATTATTTAAAATTATTTATCTATTTCCTCTCTATTTATATATCTCTAATCTCTATCATTTTTTCTCTCTCTTAGCCGTCTTTCACCAAACTGGTTCATGACTTTAAAATAAATTGTGCACCAAATCAAAGAAAAAAATGAATGAGAGATGATCCTTGCAAAAGTGTCCATCGTTTTTTTAAGGGGATGGAATGCTCTCTCAATAAAATTTTTTGTCGGCACCTCATTAACGATTTGTTCTTTCGAGTACATTATGCAACACCCTGGAGTCTGATGATGACCCCTTCCATCTAGGCAATTGATACAAAAACTTCATATTCAAATCCAATACGCTGATAATGTTTGTTGTGATGACATGTTTCTTATTCGGATATCTACGTTGTTCTTTAATAGATATGCTTGCTTCAATATGGGTGTGGTCGCCACGATTCAAATCAACGATTCGGAGGCAACACCCGGCCTCAACCACCGAAATACGATGCAAAAGAACTCGTAAATAAGAGGAAGAGAAAGCACACAAAAAATGGAGAGATTTGTTACCCAAGTTCACTCTAGAAGTAGTGGAAAATCTCTCTCCACGAGATCCGCTGGAGTTACACCGGAACGAGAGGTGAGAGGCTCGAATCCATTGGACACCGGGAGGAAAGGCCAGCGGCACTGCTGTCGTCGCCGGACAAACTGGAGGCGGGTGTCCGGGCCGACGGCGGGCTTCACTCTTTTTTTTTAGTTTCCAAAAATCTATCCGCATTTCTCTTCCCATCCGAACTTAGTGTTTTTACAATAATTAAAAAACATTAAATTATAACTAATAACTTAAAACTTAAAGTGCTGAAATTTGACTAAACTAAAATTGCACTTATATTACTAAAATTGTACTTTGTATGGCCATACACAAGCTCTGGCAGCTATGCGGTAGCGCGTGGCCGTGAGTGGAGATTGTAGCGTCACAGTGGAGATTGTAGCGATGTTTGTGATTGCGGTGGACTTCCTCAAAATTGTGTGGGTGGCTCCATCTCCGTCAAAGAAAATTTAAAACCTAGACTAGATAGAGTTCAGGGAAAGCGTGTTTGTACAGTTCCCCTTCGATGATGGGAAATGCGGCAGCTCGCATTCGCAGTCGGCGTGCCTCCGTGCAATCTTCTTTGAGTGAAATTGTAAAGACTAAAGAGTTTTGCTGACCGGAGCCCCTATTCACTGCGCCGAAAATTCTTGCTGGCGCCCGATCCTCGGAAAGTGGAAACGGCCTCCTCCGAATCTGTGCGTCCTCCTCGCCTCTTTTGATTCTATTCCGGCGCCGGCCCTTCATGGACCGGAATAAAAGCTTGAAGCTGGGATGCATTGATGCATGAAGAAAATGGAGTGAAGGGCTCTGAATGATACTTGGATGGGTGCGGCTTGTTGGGAGTTAAAAGCCGATTACAGTGCCCGATAATCATTTTTAATGGAGACCCTGACGACACCCGATTACCGTGCTTCGTCATAAATTATGAAGCGCCCTTTACGATTCCCCGTCTCCTTTTGCCGCCAGAAACCCTAAACTCGCGTTCTGATAAATATCTGCTGTTGGAGGCACCATCTTTCCAGCACTACTACGCCATGTCTACCATTGCGGTGAGGTTTCTGATTGACAGAGCGCAGAAACGGGTGGTTTTTGCTGAAGCTGGATCCGATTTCGTCGACGTCCTCTTCAGCTTCCTCACCCTCCCGCTGGCAACCATCGTCCGGCTTTTAGACAAGCAGTCCGGTTTGGGATCTCTCGATACGCTCTACGAAAGCGTCGAGCGGCTGGACGCCAAACACTTCCAGACGGAGGCGTGCAAGGAAATGCTTCTCAATCCTCGGAGCGCTGCTGCGCAACTATGCGAGGGCTTGAAGATCAAAGGCATCCATGATTCAGATCCTAGGAATTTATTCACCTGCAGCGAAAATGATTGCTTAACCCAGTCCACATTGTATTATACCTACAACTCAAAGTGTCTATGCTGCCGCTGTGGCAAGCTGATGGACAATACTTTGCAATGGACACAAGTAATATCAGGAGAGGGAGGGATCTTTGTTAAGGACAAGCACAACTTTATGATAACTGATGGTCTGCGGGTAATTCCGTCTTCTTTACAGAAGGGATTATCCCTTTTCAAGGAGATGCAAATTACAGGCGCTGGTATGTTGGAGGAGAGGGTAATAGATTTCGGTAAAGAAGAGGTAAAGCTATTTATAATTCCTTTGCAAAAAAAGAGGCAAAAGAAGTACATTTAAACTACAATGCTTATAGAAGTTTTTTTTTCAATTCCAGGTTTTGAAGCTTCTGAAGAGGTCATTAGTATCAAACAGGGTATTAACAGATGTTTGTTTTCCTGATGCTCCCGTGCAAGCAAGTACTGGTTTCTCTTTACTGAGTAAAGAGGAGATTATTGTGAACCAAGGAAAAAAAGAGATTAACCTAAATTCGTCTTAAACAAAGAAAAACAACAACATTTTGTACACTGAAGTTGGGGTTGATTTCATTAATCTGCTGTTCAGCTTTCTCACCTTTCCACTGGGAGCTGTGTTGAGATTAGTATCTGAAGACCTACCCCTAGGTGGTTGCATCAAAAATCTGTATTCTTCCGTCAAGAGTATGGGCTTAGAGTACTTCAAATCAAAAAATCATAGAAACATGTTACTGAATCCAAAGCTGCCTACCTTCTACGGATATAATAACAACCAAATACCCCAATTGTATGAAAATAAATCAATAAAGTTAGTCTCGTCGAAGGGCTGTTTAAAGTGCCATTTAAATAGTGGATGCAAACCTTGTGAGTCTGCTCCATGCGAGCATGGAATAGATCACGCAGAACTTATAGAGTGGAATCCCAAGTCTGCAAAGATAATGGCTGATGCAGGCCAAGCTGCTTTTGTTGTCGGCTCAAGAAAGTATATGATTTCAGATAATCTTCACATTTCTCCACTATCAATCATCTCTGCCGTAGACTGTGGAATGAACTTGTTAATTTCTGATATGGCTGGCAAAGAAATTTCTTTTGATAAGGTGAAGGTAATTGAGTACAATTCATTCAACTTTGCTTCTCTGGCGTTGTTCGTTCATTTTAATTACTAATTTTTTGTTGGTATTTATTTGCCACTCTGTTTTTTCTTGGGATGCAGGCTCAGTCGTTGTTGGGTGCTATGTTGATCTCCAAGACGGTCCTAATTGATGTTTTCTCTTCTAAGCCAAAACTCTGGACAAAGGAAAAGCTACTGAAACTTTGCAAGGGTTTAGCTTTGGTTTTCTTTTTAACCGCAATGTTTAAGTGGTATTTTATTTTGTTTTGATGGTATTTTTGTTTTAAATGAAAGAATTTGGGCTTATTTCAATGGAACAAGCTATTGCTCAGAGGAGTTTTCAGTGGCATGGATTGTGCGGTATCGATAATGCTCAATCATAGCTTGATGTTAGGGCTGCAACGATTTGATTTGGTTCGGTTTTTGATCAAAACCGTCAATCGAACCACCCACATGTGGTTCCAAAAATTTGAAATCGAACCGAACCGAACCGCGGACACTATTGGAACCGAACCGTTCGGTTTGGTTTGGTTTGTTTTGGGATGTAAGGGTTTGGTTTGCGATGAAACGGTTTGGTTTGGGATGTAACGGTTTGGTTTGGTTAGGGTTGTAGTGGTTTGGTTCGGTTCGGTTTTTGATCTAAACTGCTAAGACGCTAACCGAACCACCCACGTGTGGTTCCAAAATTTTGAAATCGAACCGAACCGCGACACCATTGGAACCGAACCGAACCGTGTGGTTTGGTTCGGTTTAGTGGTTTAATACTTAAAAGAAAAGAAATTTACTGCTGAGAACTGACAAGAGCAATACCAGTATTGATTAGTGTATTAATGTCAGACCAAGACATTGTCGAAGTTATCGTCATAATGAAAAAAATCATCAACTGATTTTCTATTCTGACATATGCATAGACCTCGTGTTGCTAATTAAGGATAGTTTCTCCCTTCAATCCTACTATAAAAAAAGTGACACTGAATCATGAAACTATCATACAATGAAAAATGTTAACGTTAAAAATAAATGAAAAAATTAATGTTTAAAATAGCTGGGCTGTCAAAATTTAATTAATATATTATATCCAGCATAAACAGTAGAGTCAATAATTATATTGTTTATTTTTAATAAATTAGGGTTAGAGCTTATGAATTAAAGTAGGTCACTAATAAAATAAAATATAATTAAAGCTAATATGGTTCGGTTTGGTTTGACTGAGTTGGTTTGACACTCGGAACTGCGAACCGAACTGAACCACACGGTTTTTCAAAAATTGGAACTGTGACCGAACTGTTGGCTACTAAAATCGAACCGAACCGTCCAATTTTATTTGGTTTAAGCATGAGAGCTCGAAACCATTTTAACTCATATGTAATCGACGACATACTACGATATTCCGCTTCTGCACTAGACCTGAAGACAACAGATTGTTTCTTGCTCTTCCAGCTCACAAGATTTCCTCCAACAAATGTGAAAAAGCTCAATATTGACTTGTGGTCTCCTTTATTATCAGCATAGCTCGAATCTGTGTACGCTTCAACCATCAAGTGAACATTTTTCTGAAAAAGCAATCCTTTCCATATTGCTGCTTTAACATACTCTAATATCCTCATGGCAGACTGTAGATAGCACTCCTTAGGAGCTTGCATGAATTGGCTAAACTTGCCTACAACATTGGAGATGTCGGGTTTGGTCACCGTGAGATAAATAAGTTTGCCCACCAGACGCCGGTACCTCGTAGTATCGGGTAGAGGAGGCGAGTCATCTGTGCAAGTTTTATCTTCTCTGGTAGTCATGGGACATCGGGCAGGTTTAACACCAGTCAACCATGGCTCTTTTAGTGAATCAAGAGCATACTTCCGTTGGGAGAGGACCAAAGAGTTGGGCTTCCGTTGGGATAGGACCAAAGAGTTGGGCTTCCGAGAGATTTCAATCCACAGAAAGTATTTGGGGCAGCCCATATCATTCGTGATCAGATGTTGACGGAGGTGTTTCTTTGTCAAAGCTACCCCAGTCTGGTCATCGCCAGTTAGTAGAATATCATTCACATATACAGCAAGAACCACCATACCAGAGGAGGTTTTGCGGATGAATAAGAAGTGATCGGCTAAACTTCTTGCAAAACCAATGGCCGCAACAATGCCGCTAAACTTGTCAAAACAAGTCCGAGGACTTTGTTTTAGGCCATAAATGGCTTTCTTCAGCCGGCATACTCGTGTCTCCCCCGGAGCAACATACCCAGGATGTTGCTCCATGTAGACATCCTCCTGAAGATCACCATAGAAAAAGGCATTCTTGACAATCAGCTAGTAAATGAGCCAATCCTTGTTGATAGCCACAAAGAGAAGAACCTGAATGGTGCTGAGATGAGCAACGGGAGAGAAGGTCTCAAAGTAATCAACAACATAAGTCTGAGTAAAGCCTTTGGCGACCAGGCGGGCCTTGTATCGATCCATGCAGCCGTCCGGACGGAACTTCACAACAAAGACTCAGCGACAGCCAACCACATTAGTGCCCAAAGGGGGAGGAACAAGGGTCTATGTACCCCTTTTAATGAGGGTAGCAATTTACTCATTCATGACAGTCTTCCAATGAGGAACATCAAAAACTTCCTGGTATGTGCAGGGAGTGGCAGTGGCAGAGATAGCCAAGGCAAACGCCCTGCGAGAAGGAGTTAGACGATCATAGGAAACAACAACAGTTAGCGGGTGTTGGGTACACGTTCGCACCTCTTTGTGAAGAGCAATGAGAAAATCCATGTCGGCGTGTTCCTTAGTTTCCGGGGCATCCGTGGCGGAGAGAGCTGGCCCGGGAGTAGAGAGACGGCTGCGGAGAGGAGGGAGATATCTCACGAGGTGGACACGGTGGAGGAGATGGTGGAGACGGTGGAGGTGGATGAATCTCGGCAGGTGTAGAGGGACGAAAGGGGTGGTATGAGAAGTAGGAACATCAGGAGGAGAAGAGGAGTCGTGAGAGAAGTAGGATGCATTTTCAAAAAAGGTGACGTCCGCAGAGATGAACTGCTTGCGGGAAATCGGGACAAAGCAACAATAACTTTTCTGAGTGGCAGAATACCCCAGAAAGACATATTTGGTGGCTCGTGGTGAGAGTTTGTCATGGGTGGCTGAGGGAGAGTGCACAAACTATGTGCACTCAAAGACACACAAAGGGAGAGGAAACGAATCCTTGCCCTGATTGAGAATGAAGAAGGGGGTTTTGCCGTGGAGAACGGTGGAGAGAATACGATTGATAAGATAACAAAAGATGAGAACAACATATCCCCAATAGCAGTGAGGAACCTGCATTTGAGTCAGCAGAGTGCGTGAAATATCAAGGAGATGACGGTTTTTGCGTTCTGCCTCAACGAGAGTTCGGACCTTGGGGTGTAGCTAACACCTACTTCTCTCAAATCCTGACCCCTGGCTAGCGACGAAGCGTCTAAAACTGACCCTAAGCATCAGCTGGGAGGTCCCTCCTCTAACCCGGAAGTTCTCTGAGCGCTTCTCCTTCAAAGCCAATTGCTGGGCTTGGAGTTCCTCAGAAAGCACTAGAAGGAAATTTGTGGAAGTATCCAAGTTTGCCTTCTGAGGAACTCTATGGGTCTATTTATAGGTTTTTATTATCTGGTATGCAAAAAACATAATTTTGCATCCCTAAAATTACTAAATTACCATGTGCTGGTCTACCAATAGCCAAACTCCGCTGTTCTGAGGCTAAATGTAGACCTAGGGCATCCAAGTAATTTCACCCCTGGGCCCTACCTGGCGGAAGCCTTTCCACTGAGCTCTGTGGGCCCCTCGCTTGCCTTGAGCGCGAACCTTCCCGCATACACCGGGCGGGAGCCAAAAAGATTAAAGGCAGCTTTGAGTGGAGAAACATCACTCAACGTCGAGGGCTGATGGGCTCCCGCCGACCCAAGGCGCAAGCCCTTGTGCCTGCCCAGGGTGGGAACCTAAAAACTGAAGGGGCGTTGAGTGGAGAAGCATCACTCAACGTCAAGGGCTGGAGGGTTCTCGCCGACCCGAGGCGCAAGCTCTTTCGTCTGCCCTGGGCGAGAACCTTCTCGCCTACTTACTTATCTGATTCGGTTTCAGCCCAAAGCTAGCCTAAGACTAGCCTAATTCGGGTCCCTTGGGCATCTTGATCTCACCCAGCAAATATGGGGTTGTACATCATTAGTTCGAGATTTTTATTTTCAAAGAATCAGTCCCTAACACTGATACAACACTAAAATTTGAAAGTGCTGAAAAAGTTTGTGATCACTTGTCGGAAAACTCCAATAATCATTTGTCAGAAATTGCATAGAGGTCGAGTCGCTTTTGAAAGTGGAGCTTCCAATATAATTTATTTCTTTTGGTTCTTCACTGGTTAAATTCACAAACAATTTAGATTTGGAATCAAACTTACTCTCTGTTGAAGATAAACTCTAGTTAGCAAACATACGAATAATGTGTGTCACAGAGATGAAAAAGATTGAGTAAATACACTACTTGGTCATTTTGTTGGCTTCTCGAAATGGTTCTTCAATCTTGCGTTTGAAAAGCCTTTTGGACGAACCGACGCCAGATTCCTTATATGTCCTTAACTTTCATTCTTGTCAACAACCGAACCATTCTTCATCCTCACATCCTTCTCCACCATTTCTTTTGTTGTTCGTCATAATCCAGTCATCACATTTATTACATGCTTCTTGACAAAGTTACAATTCTCAGAAAAGTTTGCCAACTCATATGTGAAACACATCAGAACTTCTAAACACTAAATTGGACTCCAAAACATTCATGCATGGGGTCTTGGAAGAGTACAAATTTTGCTTAGCTGTGCGAGTGAATCTCTTTAACATGTATTTGGGGTAAATGTGCTTCAAATTTTTTTGTACTGTACACCCTTAGAATATGTTGACATAGGATTTTCTTTGTTTCAAAGCCCTTGCAAGAACACTGGGCATCGAGGGTTGTTGAGTCAACTTTGACAATCCATTGTTTATCATGTTCGACCCCGTCACAATGCTTAGTGACAAATAAAAGCTCATTATCAGAGTTTTGGAACTCTTCTATGATGCTCACACTCATTGCACCTTCCATATATATATTTTAAAATATGGAGAACAGTTTTCTTATGTATATTTTGGATGCTTGTTTTAGAACTAACAGTTTTTAAACTTTAGAATAAAGGTATCTTCCTTGCACATAAAGTCCACTTCTTGCTCTGATCGCCGTCAAGATGAAATTAGCTTCTTCATTCAATTAAAACACTCAACTAATGAATTCGTTGCTTTTGAACATCTATGTAAATAGTTGTTGACCCATTTACTTCTTTGAGTGAATAATATGTCCAAACCTAAGATATCCTCATTAAAAGTAGTGGACCACTTATGGCGCTGTGTAGATCATCCAACCACCTATTGTTCTTCAAATTTCCCCATGAAATCATTCCGCTCCAATGAGTCTCATACTCAATCTCGGTATCACATTTACTCACACAATGATTAAATAAAGATCTTGCACTCTTGTCATGTTTGAAGGTTGACACCTTTAACAAGATTCTTTTGGATATGCCACTGTCAAAGCCGATGACTATTACTACTGAAAACTCTAGCAACTGCGACCGCCATGACTTGATCTTGATCTATGAATATGGTGGTTAGTTGCTTGCCGTCAATGAATCTCAAGAACGTCTCAAATACCCAACAAATGATTCTATAGTTTCAGTTGCTAAAAAAGCTCCATCAATAAGCACATTCTGTAACGTCCCGAATCGCTCTAGGCCCCTAGTGTGTGTGTTTTGAGTCAGGAGGGTTGACTTGAGTCCTGAGAGTGCAGGGAATTGGACTGCACTTGTGGAGAAGTGGAGAATCAGTGTAAAAAGGAGGTGACACGGGTAGGGACACGGCCGTGTGCCTACCCGTGTGCGTCGAGTTGAGCTCGACGACCCGTGTCGAGATCGTCGAGCTGTGTCGACACCAAGTGACACGGGTAGAGACACGGCCGTGTCCCTACCCGTGTGCGTCGAGTTGAGCTCGACGAGAAGTGTCGAGAGGCAACCCGAGAAGTACACGGCCAAGGACACGGCCAAGCACACGGCCGTGTCATAGGGACACGGGTCGGGACACGGGCGTGTCCCTACCCGTGTCAAGTGTTGAACCGACATGGAAACTGTCGTTGCCGCTTCGCCAGGCAGGACACGGGTAAGGACACGGCCGTGTCCCTACCCGTGTCACATTTTATATATATAGGGGAGAGAAAACTCTAGCCGTTTTCATTCTCTTTTCTTCCCCTATTTTCTGTGAGATCTCCTGTGAGAGGGAAAACTGCAGGAGCAAGTCCTACCGGAGGAGATTCGCCATCGCCGTGAAAGGGAAAATGCCGCCAAGGAGAACTACGAGATCCATGGCTAGAAATGGTGGTACCGCTGGAGCCGATGTGAGTTTCCTACCCTCTCCCTTGGTGCTAGATCTATAGTTATTTCCCTAGGCGAGACATCGACTCAAGAGAGTCCTGATGGTGAGGAGGAGTTTTCTAGGAAAGGTCATGCTAAGACTTGTGTCTTAGGTTTTAGATCTCTTCAACCACGCCCTTTTTCAATGGATGATAAGGGATGGTTTCGTGAAGGGTTTTGGCCTCTTGAGGGTGAATAAGGGAGGAGGTTTTCTGGAATGATTTTGGAAGATCGCCTTGAGGAGGAAGATGAACCGATGCCGTTCATTCCGCCTTAAGATGCGTGCAGAATCTGTATTCTGCGCGCAGCGAACTTCGTGACCATTTTTAAGTGTGTTATGGTCAGACCTGGGCTTTTGACTAAACACGAAAGTTGAAGCCCTTGAAAATACCTTTCCAACGAGTGGTTGCACGACTTCCGGTGAAGTCTGTATCCACGGGAAAATCCAAACGAAAATGGTGTTTAATAAATCTTGCATGCAGAAACTGTGTTCTGTACGCAGCGGACTTCAAGTCCGATTTCAAATAGGATAATGTCAAATCTGGATTGAGCTCTGAATATGAAAGATGTAGTCCATGGAAATACCTTTCCATCGAGGGGTTACACGACTTCACCGGATTCCTGCAGCCTCGGGAATCTCCGGTCGAAGTTGCTGACCAGATTCAACCTGCGCCTAAATTCTGGGCTTAATGGAAAAATGGATTTTGATTCGGTGAAATTATTAATGCAAGATACTTGCCTTGGATGAACCCTTATGATTAATCATTTGTTGTGTGATTGAAGTATCTTACTAATCGTATTTCATATTACCAAATTGTGAAACAAACTTGTTTAAAAGAATTGAACTGGTAGGAATTGAAAGATTGAATATGGTGCACTTCATGTTTAAGTTATGATATTACTAAAAAGGAAGATGTGATAGATCTTATATGCGCATTACGTTATTTTACATTGTCATCATTTGGGAAGTCATATAGATGATTAGATCATGGCCATGGATATGTTTGATTAATGAAATGAGTCTAGTGGACCAATACTTAGAGCGTTGTCTCCCTACGGGTAGTATTGTGAAGGGATGTAAGTGCGGGGTTGACCGCCACTTGTTTTGGTTGTGTTGAGATAGGGTGCGGATGGATGGTTGGGATGTGCCCTCGTGTTTACTTCCGAGGCCCCTTCCATGTTGTGTTGATATGGTGTTTGCATGTGGTGTGAGTCGACACGCGGTGTCGTAATCCCGGGTTAAGGATAGTGTGGCAGGTCTACGGGCTCGCCAGTCGTCACACCGACGGGAGTTGGCAGTTAGACTTGGTCGGTTTGGGCTGTGTCCTCGGTGTTCACGTCCCGAGGCCCCTCCGGCCATGTGAACGGTTGGGCTGTGTCCTCGTGCTTTCTTCCGAGGCCCCTTCCGGGTCACGCAAGGCCAGTTCGGGCTGTGTTCTTGGTGCACATCTACCCAAGACCCCGCTGGGCCATAGTACGCAGGGGCTCCGCTGTTGTGTTCTTAGCGTTGAGGCGTACGGAGGCCTAGGTGAAGTAGTGTGATACCCGCCTAGTAGTAGAAGTGCCCGTTCTACTGTCACCGCCTGGCCACGGCGGCTGGTGCCTGAGAGGTTAGCTACCTGCTCGAAAAGTGGGAACTACAGTCTGTGTCGACATAGCAATTGCATGGGTGTGCATGGGTGAGTCATTGCATAGCATTCATAGCATTTCATATCATTGCACAACAAGATCCTCATCGTATAAGTTTGTATGGGCACTCTTATACGATGAGTTACTTTTATGTAACCCGATCCTTAACTTATAAGTTTGTATGGGCATTCTTATAAGTTAAGTTACTTCCTGCTCTTACTTATACTTGCTAGTTTACTTGTAGCTCTTATATAAATGCCGATAGTGATACTGTTTCTCTTACTCTACTGTCACCTGTTTGTACCTGTCATACACTTATAAATATTGTACCCTTGTTTCTCTTTCTCCGCCCGGTGCCGAGGAGTCGCCGGGGGAGCGGATGTGAAACCACTTAGTCGTTTCGACTAACGGTTGCTACGTCTTCCTTTTTAGGAGGTCACGCCGCAGGTAGAGCAGCCGCAGACTACGCAGCAGGACAGCCAGGCCAGGACGACAGGGCCTGATGTGACGGTGCCGTCGATACCGTCTGTTACTGATGTTAGTATTTTTATTACTCTGATGTAGCCCGTTTGGGCAATGATTAGCTGTACTCTGATATTTTGTAGAAGCATGTTTTAGCTTCTCATTATTGATGTTTTGGACTTTATATACTTAGTGTGGATTTTGACTTCTCTTGCTTATTTATTTGGTTGGGTTGGCATGATATATTGATATGGTTTCAGCCGGCGGAATAGGCGTCTTGTGGTACAGGTTAGCCCGTGTGCTAATGCTACCGCAAGGCGGCTGTTCCGGGCATAAGACTCCCTCTTTGTGCCGTGTTTTGGGATCCGGGGAGGGGGGGTCTTACAAATGGTATCAGTTTGCCACGATCCTCAACTAAGAAGTCATTCAACAATGGTGCCACCCCCGTTTGGTTAGTCAGTTTGGGGAAAAACTGACTTAGCGGAAGCAGTGGTGTGCCCATATGTAATTCACATTAAGTTTGTCCAACTTTGACCTTAAGTTTAGCCAACCTGACCACAAATTTGTCGTGTATGTGTAGGTTCCACTGCATGTTGAGCCGATGGGGGGTACTCCTACCCCTCCCATACCCACTCAGTTCCAACAGTCTGAGTTGGGGCAAACGCTTACCGCCATTCTTGATGCTTTTAAGGCACAACAGGCTCCTGTGCAACAACAAGCCCCGAGCTCCAACTGGCTGAGCACCTTCCGGGCTCTCTCCCCTCCCGTCTACCTTGGGACGGAGTCAGCCGTACGTACAGAGGAATGGCTAGACACGATAGAAGAGTTGCTGGCTGGTATCCGTTGCCCGGCCAACATGACAGTGACATTGGCAGTGTCCGTCTTGGACTTACATGCGAAGAGGTGGTGGAAGTCCCTCATGGGCTCTACCTTCCAAGGCCGGATCTACACAGAGATAAGTTGGAGTGAATTCTCGGGTGTTTTCTTGGAGCACTTTATCCCTACATCGGCCCGAGATGAGCTTGAGCAGAGGTTCCTTCTACTAAAGCAGGGATCAAAGTCGGTTACAGAATACCAGCGGGAATTCCAGCATCTCGCAAGGTTCGCAGACTCTTATGAGTTGGATGACAGAGGTTATGCCAAGCGCTTCTATAAAGGGCTGCGAGATCCCCTAAGGCAGTCCCTTTTGTTTATAGCGGATGGTAGCTTGGCAGAGATCATTGATATGGCGAAAAGATTGGAGGCGGACCACCTGGGTTGTAGTAAGAGGCCTGCGGAGGACGTGATGGAAGCCGGCCCAAGTAATAGAAGGAGACGGGACTTCAGAGGAGGAAGAGGTTATCAAAGAGGTGGCGGGCGTGTCCACCGAAACTATAGGGTGGAGCATCTAGTTCCGCAGCCGCCTGCGTTGCCTCCACCCCCACAGCATCAGCGATTTCAACAACCTGAAGGGCGTCGTGGTCTGGTGTGCTTCGAATGCAACCAGCCGGGCCACATCCGGCATTTTTGCCCGCAGCTATATGGGAACGCCCCTCCTGCCCTCCCTCCTGCTCTCCCTCCTGCTCTCCCTCCAGCAGCTCCACGAGGGCGGGGATATATGCGCGGTCGAGGACGAGGACCGCCAAGAGGAAACCCCGGACCGGTCCGGGATCAGGTGTACGCGCTTGACATGGCGCAGGAAAGGAACCCACAAGATGTGATTGCAGGTATGATTTAATTAATTTACATATTTGCATGATCTAGCTTGAATTGATTAGAACTTACTAGCCACTAGCAATAAGTTTTGGTTGTTGGTACTTAGGCACCGTGATTATTGGCGGGAAGACAGCCTATGCGCTGTTCGATACCGGTGCCTCACACTCCTTTGTGTCCGAGGATTTCATAAAAGACATGGGGGATGTACAGTACTTCACTGGCATAGCCCGACGTGTACGCCTTCCGGACGGCTTAGAGATGATCGCAACCGCCAAGTGCGAGTTGGAGTTATTTATTGATGGGAAGGCCTTTGATACGCCGGCCACGGTTCTGAGAATGTCGGAGTTTGACATCATTTTGGGCATGGCATGGCTGGACTGGCACTTCGCGAGGATCGACTGCGCGGAGAAACGGATCTATTTGAGGCATGGAGACTCTGACGTCATCTTCCAAGGTATTGGCTTCGCGCCACGTATGATATTATCTTCTATTCAGGCTGTAAAGGCTCATATGAAGGGGGATGAGGTCTTCATGATCTGGTTCGAGTTGAAGGAAGCAGCGTTGGAATTAAAGGATGTACGGGTAGTGCGGGATTTTCCTGAGGTATTTCCTGAGAAGCTACCAGGATTACCTCCGCATAGAGAGGTTGACTTCCAGATCAATCTAGTACCAGGTGCCAAGCCTGTATCCAAGGCTCCGTACAGAATGGCTCCGAAAGAACTCGCGGAGTTTAGAGTTCAATTGCAAGAACTGGTGGATTCAGGGTTCGTTCGCCCCAGTTCATCACCATGGGGAGCCCCTGTGCTGTTCGTGAAGATGAAGGATGGAACACTGCGATTGTGTATAGATTATCGGGAACTCAATCGGTTGACGGTGCGGAACACTTATCCGCTACCGCGGATCGATGAGTTGTTCGATCAACTAGTGGGAGCACATTGGTTTTCTAAATTGGATTTGCGCTCCGGATACTATCAGTTGAGGATACATGAGGGGGATATTCAGAAAACAGCATTCAGTTCGAGATATGGTTTGTATGAGTTCACAGTAATGCCGTTTGGGCTCACAAATGCCCCTTCGGCCTTCATGAGTTTGATGAACAAGGTGTTTGAACCGTATTTGGACATCTTCGTCATTGTTTTCATCGACGACATCTTGATCTACTCAAAGACGGAGGAGGAGCATGTCGAGCACCTGACCTTGGTTTTGAAGAAATTGAAGGAGCACGTCTTGTATGCCAAGTTTAGCAAGTGTGAATTCTGGCTTAAGGAGGTTGCCTTCTTGGGGCATGTGATCAGTGGAGCAGGATTAGCTGTGGATCCAGCTAAGGTGCGGGCCGTGAAGGAGTGGTCGCCCTTGAAGTCGGCGGCCGATGTACGAAGCTTTCTTGGACTTGTTGGCTACTACCGCAAGTTCGTGAAAGGATTTTCCAAGATTGCCCTTCCTCTTACCTCCTTGACGAAGAAGGGTGTGCCATTTGAGTGGATGCCTCAATGTGAAGCAGCATTTCAAGAGTTGAAGGATAGGCTTACCTCCGCCCCCATCCTTGCACTTCCGTCGGGGAAGGAAGGATTTCAGGTTTACACGGACGCATCATATCAAGGGATGGGTGCGGTGCTGATGCAGCACGGGCATGTGATCGCTTATGCTTCAAGGCAGTTAAAGAAACATGAAATCAATTACCCGGTTCATGATTTGGAGTTGGGAGCAGTGGTGTTCGCTTTGAAAGTCTGGAGGCATTATTTATATGGCGTGCACTGCGAGATCTTTTCCGATCACAAAAACTTGAAGTATGTTCACACTCAGAAGGAGTTGAACCTGAGACAACGGCAGTGGTTGGAATTTCTATGCGACTACGAGTTCACCATGAACTACCACCCCGGGAAAGCGAACTCGGTGGCCGATGCCTTGAGTAGAAAAGTGCCAGGCTCTAGCCCAGAGTCTCGGCTGATGAGCATGGAGTTGGCTCGGATGATCGAGGAGATGGAACTTACTCTAGTATTCAAGGATCCTTCGGCAGAGTATGCGGAGTATTTGGCCAACATGAGCATAGTTTGTGATATCCGAGACCGGATTCGGGTGGAGCAAGGAATGGATGCGGCCTTGGCCCCGGCAATCAAGGCAATTGAAGATGGGACCACCGATGAGTACACACTCAAAGACGGCCTCATTTATTTTCGTGGCCGACTCTATATTCCCAAGGGCGGCAAAATTCGGGAGGATATCTTGAGAGAGGCACATTCCTCTCAATATTCAGTGCACCCTGGTATTGCTAAGATGTACGCCGGATTGCGGAAGACCATGTGTTGGCCGGGAATGAAGAAGGATGTTCGCTACTATGTTACACATTGCGAAGCTTGCCAAAGAGTGAAGGCTGAATGCAGGAGTCCCGGTGGTTTGTTGCAGTCATTGCCCATCCCCGAATGGAAGTTCGAGGATATCTCCATGGACTTTGTTCATGGGTTACCTCGTTCCCGCTCCGGGAATGATTCAGTATGGGTTATTGTGGATCGACTGACAAAGGTGGCCCGGTTCATTCCAATGAAGAAGGAAGCACACGTGGATGTTTTGGTACGCCTTTTTTGTGGAGCAATTTGTACGGTATCATGGCGTGCCCAAGACAATTATTTCGGATCGGGATGGTCGGTTTACATCCAATGAGTGGAAGGCGGTACAGGCGTATTTGGGCTCACGCCTAACCTTTAGTACCGCATTTCATCCTCAGACGGACGGGCAGTCAGAGCGGACCATCAGAACACTGGAGGATTTATTGAGGTTATGTGTGTTGGACAGGGGAGAGCCATGGGAAAGGCTCTTGCCCCTGGTGGAATTCTCTTACAACAATAGTCATCAAGCGAGCATCGGTATGGCGCCCCATGAAGCCCTTTACGGAAGAAGGTGCAGGACTCCCTTGTCTTGGGTGCAAGATGAAGATCCGAAGGCATTGGGAAACGAATACATAGATGATACTGATGCGGCGGTCAGATTGATACGGGATCGCATGTTGGAGGCTCAAAGTCGACAGGCGAAATATTACAATAAAAAGCACCGGATGGTGGAGTTCCAAGTGGGCGAAAAAGTGTTCCTTAAGATTCGGCCGATGCATGGAGTGTCACGGGTGCGGGGAGTGAAAAAGCTCAGCCCAAGGTATGTTGGGCCTTATACTATACTAGAAAGGATCGGTCCGTTGGCCTATCGGTTGAAGTTACCACCAGAACTAGAAAATCTCCATGACGTGTTCCATGTGTCGTCGCTTCGAAAAGCACTGTTGCGGCCCGACCAGTATATTCCCACTACTGATGGTGCAGTGGCATCAGATAGGTCTGTGCGACTAGAGCCGGTGCGGATTGTTGACAGCGAGACAAGGACTTTGCGCCGCAAAAGTGTACCCTTGGTGAAGGTACTATGGTCGAATCATGGGAAAGAAGAGTACACGTGGGAGCCAATGGATTTAATGCAGCAACGCTACCCGGAGTTGTTTGCTCAAGGTAATCTTATTTAAAAGCATATGTTAAATTTCCTGTTATGCTCTTCTCCCCATAGCCTAAGCCTGATTTCGGGGACGAAATCTTTTATTTTGTTTATAGGATTTGTAACGTCCCGAATCGCTCTAGGCCCCTAGTGTGTGTGTTTTGAGTCAGGAGGGTTGACTTGAGTCCTGAGAGTGCAGGGAATTGGACTGCACTTGTGGAGAAGTGGAGAATCAGTGTAAAAAGGAGGTGACACGGGTAGGGACACGGCCGTGTGCCTACCCGTATGCGTCGAGTTGAGCTCGACGACCCGTGTCGAGATCGTCGAGCTGTGTCGACACCAAGTGACACGGGTAGAGACACGGCCGTGTCCCTACCCGTGTGCGTCGAGTTGAGCTCGACGAGAAGTGTCGAGAGGCAACCCGAGAAGTACACGGCCAAGGACACGACCAAGCACACGGCCGTGTCATAGGGACACGGGTCGGGACACGGGCATGTCCCTACCCGTGTCAAGTGTTGAACCGACATGGAAACTGTCGTTGCCGCTTCGCCAGGCAGGACACGGGTAAGGACACGGTCGTGTCCCTACCCGTGTCACATTTTATATATATAGGGGAGAGAAAACCCTAGCCGTTTTCATTCTCTTTTCTTCCCCTATTTTCTGTGAGATCTCCTGTGAGAGGGAAAACTGCAGGAGCAAGTCCTACCGGAGGAGATTCGCCATCGCCGTGAAAGGGAAAATGCCGCCAAGGAGAACTACGAGATCCATGGCTAGAAATGGTGGTACCGCTGGAGCCGATGTGAGTTTCCTACCCTCTCCCTTGGTGCTAGATCTATAGTTATTTCCCTAGGCGAGACATCGACTCAAGAGAGTCCTGATGGTGAGGAGGAGTTTTCTAGGAAAGGTCATGCTAAGACTTGTGTCTTAGGTTTTAGATCTCTTCAACCACGCCCTTTTTCAATGGATGATAAGGGATGGTTTCGTGAAGGGTTTTGGCCTCTTGAGGGTGAATAAGGGAGGAGGTTTTCTGGAATGATTTTGGAAGATCGCCTTGAGGAGGAAGATGAACCGATGCCGTTCATTCCGCCTTAAGATGCGTGCAGAATCTGTATTCTGCGCGCAGCGAACTTCGTGACCATTTTTAAGTGTGTTATGGTCAGACCTGGGCTTTTGACTAAACACGAAAGTTGAAGCCCTTGAAAATACCTTTCCAACGAGTGGTTGCACGACTTCCGGTGAAGTCTGTAGCCACGGGAAAATCCAAACGAAAATGGTGTTTAATAAATCCTGCATGCAGAAACTGTGTTCTGTACGCAGCGGACTTCAAGTCCGATTTCAAATAGGATAATGTCAAATCTGGGTTGAGCTCTGAATATGAAAGATGTAGTCCATGGAAATACCTTTCCATCGAGGGGTTACACGACTTCACCGGATTCCTGCAGCCTCGGGAATCTCCGGTCGAAGTTGCTGACCAGATTCAACCTGCGCCTAAATTCTGGGCTTAATGGAAAAATGGATTTTGATTCGGTGAAATTATTAATGCAAGATACTTGCCTTGGATGAACCCTTATGATTAATCATTTGTTGTGTGATTGAAGTATCTTACTAATCGTATTTCATATTACCAAATTGTGAAACAAACTTGTTTAAAAGAATTGAACTGGTAGGAATTGAAAGATTGAATATGGTGCACTTCATGTTTAAGTTATGATATTACTAAAAAGGAAGATGTGATAGATCTTATATGCGCATTACGTTATTTTACATTGTCATCATTTGGGAAGTCATATAGATGATTAGATCATGGCCATGGATATGTTTGATTAATGAAATGAGTCTAGTGGACCAATACTTAGAGCGTTGTCTCCCTACGGGTAGTATTGTGAAGGGATGTAAGTGCGGGGTTGACCGCCACTTGTTTTGGTTGTGTTGAGATAGGGTGCGGATGGATGGTTGGGCTGTGCCCTCGTGTTTACTTCCGAGGCCCCTTCCATGTTGTGTTGATATGGTGTTTGCATGTGGTGTGAGTCGACACGCGGTGTCGTAATCCCGGGTTAAGGATAGTGTGGCAGGTCTACGGGCTCGCCAGTCGTCACACCGACGGGAGTTGGCAGTTAGACTTGGTCGGTTTGGGCTGTGTCCTCGGTGTTCACGTCCCGAGGCCCCTCCGGCCATGTGAACGGTTGGGCTGTGTCCTCGTGCTTTCTTCCGAGGCCCCTTCCGGGTCACGCAAGGCCAGTTCGGGCTGTGTTCTTGGTGCACATCTACCCAAGACCCCGCTGGGCCATAGTACGCAGGGGCTCCGCTGTTGTGTTCTTAGCGTTGAGGCGTACGGAGGCCTAGGTGAAGTAGTGTGATACCCGCCTAGTAGTAGAAGTGCCCGTTCTACTGTCACCGCCTGGCCACGGCGGCTGGTGCCTGAGAGGTTAGCTACCTGCTCGAAAAGTGGGAACTACAGTCTGTGTCGACATAGCAATTGCATGGGTGTGCATGGGTGAGTCATTGCATAGCATTCATAGCATTTCATATCATTGCACAACAAGATCCTCATCGTATAAGTTTGTATGAGCACTCTTATACGATGAGTTACTTTTATGTAACCCGATCCTTAACTTATAAGTTTGTATGGGCATTCTTATAAGTTAAGTTACTTCATGCTCTTACTTATACTTGCTAGTTTACTTGTAGCTCTTATATAAATGCTGATAGTGATACTGTTTCTCTTACTTTACTGTCACATGTTTGTACCTGTCATACACTTATAAATATTGTACCCTTGTTTCTCTTTCTCCGCCCGGTGCCGAGGAGTCGCCGGGGGAGCGGATGTGAAACCACTTAGTCGTTTCGACTAACGGTTGCTACGTCTTCCTTTTTAGGAGGTCACGCCGCAGGTAGAGCAGCCGCAGACTACGCAGCAGGACAGCCAGGCCAGGACGACAGGGCCTGATGTGACGGTGCCGTCGATACCGTCTGTTACTGATGTTAGTATTTTTATTACTCTGATGTAGCCCGTTTGGGCAATGATTAGCTGTACTCTGATATTTTGTAGAAGCATGTTTTAGCTTCTCATTATTGATGTTTTGGACTTTATATACTTAGTGTGGATTTTGACTTCTCTTGCTTATTTATTTGGTTGGGTTGGCATGATATATTGATATGGTTTCAGCCGGCGGAATAGGCGTCTTGTGGTACAGGTTAGCCCGTGTGCTAATGCTACCGCAAGGCGGCTGTTCCGGGCATAAGACTCCCTCTTCGTGCCGTGTTTTGGGATCCGGGGAGGGGGGGGGGGGGTCTTACACATTCTGCCAATGATAATTCACCACAATAAACGGCGCACAAGCTAAATTATATTTGTTGAGGCGATAAGTTTATCAAATATAATAACATCGTCAAAACTGTCGTAGTCAATTTTATTATGATCATCCATCAAAAAAAACGTGTTAGCCTATCAAACTCATCTGTTTGACATCAAAAAAACATGATATCTTTCATTTGTCTATCTGTGAATAGTTTTAACAAACTATTCGGGTCGTCAACATTTATAAGAGCAGCATTTTCTCGTTGAACATAGTTATACACATCGATTTTAGAAAATTCAACGCTTTCAAAACCGTCAACCAAACCAGCTATAAACATGTACGCATGAGATATTCTGATGCCAACTCTCATCATATTCTTCAAAAGACTGTCTTGATCATTGTATATTTTCTTGTTAGACTGCAACAAATGAATATCTTTTTCCAAAACAAGAGAATGATCGTGCTCTTCTACGAATTTTGTTACTATTCAATTCTTGCTCTCTATATAAGCAGTGAAATGTATGCAAGTCTTACATCTGGTACGAATATCTAGTTTGTGATACTTTTTTAAAACTTCTACACCTGCAGTTGGAACGGAATGCTTCAACTTACCTTGGAACAAGAATACTCTCTAACCTTTATAATTTGAATATGTGTTCGTTATCAGATATGTTGTTTGCGAATGCTAGAATCAGTTTTTGTCAGCATAATCACAATATATCTTTGAGACATTGGTCACGGAATGCACTGTTGGGAAAACTACGGCGGTACTTGCCTTAAAAAACATCAAGAAAGAAAACATCGAAAACTACAACTCAGTATGCAGGAAATTCAGTAAAAAAGAAAAGACAAAATCCTGCCGGATGTTACCATACCACTGCATATGTTAGGCTAAATCCAACCGAATATTTGGTCTTCACTCAGATCTCACAAAGAAAGAACAAAATAAATTACCTGCTTTTGTGGCAGCTATTCAAAAGTTTCTACACTTGAATTCATGATTTTCTAAAACTTGATGTAGCATGTAGCGGACGAACCACGAAGAAACTACAATGGAGGAGAAAGAGGAGGAGAAATGAGATGTCGCGGTTCAGATAGAGGAGTAAGACAGATAAAGGTCGACACCAACAAAAAGTGGGTAGGGTACCCCCGGCAAAATGACCGGATTTTCAGAACAGGGCGCGCTTTGTCGAACCTGGAAGAAGAGCGGGAGCCTCGAGCAGGAGGGAAAAAAAAATTTGGTGATTGTTAACTGCAACCCGCTATTGCCTAGTCGCACCCCAAAATCTCTCAATTTTTAGCGTCTTTTCGAAATACGTCTTGTACATGCAATTTTAAGAAAAGTGTTCAACACGATTACACGAAAGTTGTAGATATCGACGTGATCTATTACTTTTATGTTGATCACTTTTCCTAAAAAATTCATGTACTAGGCTTACTTTGGAAATATGCCCAGATTTTGCGTCTTTTCGAAATACGCCGTGTACATGCGATTTCAGGAAAGGTGTTCACCACAAAAGTTGTAGATCTTGTCGATATCTACAACTTTCGTGTTGAACACTTTTCCTCAAATTGCATGTATAAGGCATATTTCGAAAAGACGTGAAAATTTGAGGGATTTTGAGATACGACTAGTCAATTACTGATTGCTGTTAACAATCGCCTAAAATTTTGGCTTGAGAACGTGTTAGCGGAAAAGTAGAGAGTGCGGCAACGCGCCGTAACGCCGTTGTTTGAGCACAGAGAATAGTGAGAATGACGCCGTAACGCTGTTCTCTCTCTCTCTCTCTCCTCTTCCTCTTGAACCTATTTCCAGAATCACTTTCCCTTTCGAGCTCTCCAAAATCTCCCTACCACTAGTTCCCGATTTCATTCTGCATTTTCTGTGAGTGGAGCAGCGGATTCAAATGCCCCCATCCAAACCCAAGTAAGCCATCTCTTTCCCCAGATCCGGCATTTTTGTTTCCTTCGTCCTCCTGAAGTTTTTCCATCTCCTCTCGTTCGAAAATGCATCTGCTTCTTGTTTCGTTTTCTGTACTTTATGTGCCTAGTTCACCGCGCTTCTATTTTGCTTCGATTTCTGCGGCAATGCCTTGTTATTTTGCTTCCACGGCGAAGATGCTCATCGTCGTTGTTGAATCCTGCATTAATTGTTGAATACTGCAATGATGCAGTGAATGCCATTGAATTGATTTCTCGTGGCTAAAATCTAATACTTCGACTCTGAGCAGATCTGGCTTCTCCGGCGTCGTCAACAACAAAAACTCACCGGTTAGCAAAATCGGCCGGTTGGGATCTGTCAACTTGGATGCTGATTCTCCTCCACAAAAAAGCCCGAGTTTATCAAATGATGTATCGCCAAGATCCGCAGATTCAAAGCCACCTGCCAACCGCCGGTCGCCGAAGAACATCACTACTCCGGATGTAAGTAAAGCCCGCAATATGAACAAGATTTCCTCTAAAAATCTGTTCTTTGTCAGTGTACTAATTTGCGCCACTATTGATAGAAACCATCACGGCCATTGAAAGGCTCTGAACTTCAGCTGCAGTGCACTGCATTGCAGGAAGACCTCGTAAAGACAAAGGAAAAACTAGCTGTAGAAGTGAAAGAGAAGACTCAAGTTCTTGAGGAGCTGAGTGAGGCTAAGAAAGCAGTGGAGGAGGTGAGTGAGAAACTTGCAGAAACTCTGTTAGCTCTGAAAAATGCAGAGAAGAACTCGGAACTCCACAAGTTTCGTGCGGATGAATTGGAGCAATTGACCATCGAAGCTGCTCGGAAGGAAGAAAAAGAATGGAGCGGAGAGCTTGAAGTTATCCAGAAACAGCACGCCGTCGATGTTGCAGCGCTACTTTCTGCTACTGATGAGCTTCAGAAAGCAAACCGTCAGCTGGGAACAGCCATTGACGAGAAGAATGCTGCTCTGAACAATGCAGAAGATGCAATGAAGATTGCAGAGGTGAATGCGGAGAAGGTGGAAATTCTCTCCGGGGAAGTGAACCGCCTGCAATACTTGCTCGATTCTAAGCTCGGGAGTGAGTCCAATGAAGCAGCGAAGCAGTTTGGCAGATCGAGTTCAGAAGTCCAAGTTTTGAAGCACGAGCTGGAGAAAGCAAAGTTCACAGAGGAAAAGTTGGCTGAGATGGAAGCGTTCGTCAAAAGGCTCGAGATGGAGCTGATGAATACAAAGAAATCTGAGTCTGGAGCCATTGCTCTTGTGGATGATTGGGCAAAAAAGGCTGAGTTCTTAGAATCTCATTTGTCGGAAGTGAAGCAGTCTGAAAGGTCGGTGCGGGACTCGCTCGAATCTTTGACGAAGCAGCTTGATGAAACCAATTCTATGCTTGATGACACTGAATCTGAAGTTATTTCTCTTAGAGGAAAGATCGAAGCATTGGACCTCGAGGTTGCCAGGCATAAAGATGATCATGAAAAATCCGCTAGCCAACTTATTGCATCAGAGCAGGAAGTGTTGAATCTACAAACCACTTTGGAAATCTTAAAATCTGAGATACTGAGAGTTGAAGATGAAAAGGAACAGGCTATGAACAATGATAAGATCACAAGCTCAAAACTCGAAATCCTTGCTCAGGAAAGAAACAACCTGGCCATTGAGCTGGAAATTACTAAAGAGGATTCAGAAAAAGCGAAGAAGGCCATGGAAGGTTTAGTGTCGGCACTGCATGAAGTCTCCGCAGAAGCTAGGGACATAAAGGAAAGACTTTTGATCAAGGAAGCTGAGGTTGGCAGTGCTACATCTGATGCCGAAGAACTAAAATTGGCCCTCGAAAATACCCAGGAAAAATATGATTTCATGCTGGATGAAGCCAAAAATGAGATGCTCTCTCTAAAAAAGATTGTTGAAAAATCTGAAACAGAAGCGGAGAACTCGAGAGCTGAATGGAATGAGAAGGAGATTAGTCTGAGCAATGCTTTGAAGAAGACGGATGGTGAAATTGCTTCAATAATGGTAGAGAGGGATGAAACACTAGAGATGCTCGAGAGAGAGAAATACAAAGTAAAAGCCGCAGAGGAAGAAGTAAACAAGATAAATACTGCTTTGAGGCGAGCTGAATCGCAGTTATTTGCAGCCAATTATGCCATGGAAGAAGCAAAAACAGAGAGTAGGCGATTGAAGGAAAGATTGTTGGATAAAGAGAATGAGTTGCAGGGGCTTACTCAGGAGAACGATGATCTATGGGTTCGGAATACCGTTGCTTCTGAAAAAATAAAAGAACTCTCAGAGTTGCTTGCTAAGCTGTCATCCAAGAAGGAAGATAATGTTCATACACTAAATCGAGAGGTTTATAACGGCTATATTCAGCCGAAGATGGAAGAAAATGAATCTGATGGAACTGAAACTGGGAATTCAGAAGCGCCATTAGAAAAATTAGTGCAGTTAGAAGAGAATGGCAGTAAAAAAAATGAGGAAATGAATCGTGTACAGATGAAACCCAAGATTTGTGAAGGTGAAACCATTGATGATCGGAGCTCGGAGACGGAGTACTGCGCCGATTCAATACACGATGAATTGGATACCTTGTTTGATGGAAATCGCCTGGATCAAGCGAATGTAGGGAGTGCACGGAGTGGAAGCACGTCTCCAACGAAGAACCAGGAACTGCAGAAGAAGAAGAAGGCTTTGCTGCACAAATTTGGTAGCCTGCTGAAGAAGAAGAATGTTATGAAATAGTTTTTTTTGCATTTCTGTTGTTGTTTTTTATGGTGCCAGTTGGTGATCAATCAGGTGTTTTCATCATTCCTGATGCTTATTGCCGCCTTATAGTGTGCGAGGTTTGAAATGTGAGCAATAGTGGAGCTGTATGAAGAGACTGATGTGCTTGCTTGTTGCCCAACGCCTTGTGTGGCAGTGCGTGGTATGTGAATTGCTTGTTACGGTTTTATATTTCTTGCCTTCTATCATGAAGCTTTTTGTGGTGTATTCTGACAAAAAATAGAGTATCATATTACAGTGTAATGTTTCTCAAATGATGATGTATGCCCATAATCTGCGCTGGCTAAGGTTCATCTAGTCAGTTGTAGGGCCGAAACCTGTAAATTGGGGGTCCATGAAGCTGGGAGGGTGATCAACATATACATATCTAGTGTTTAAGGGCATAGGGAATTGAGGCCTTGTTTAGGAGAACTGTGGGAGAGCGGTGACGGTGGCCTTACGGGAATAGAGAGGCGGCGGCTGGTGGCTTGTGGCAAGGGAGGTGCTGGATTAGAGAGGGGCGGCTGAATCAGGGGAAGGAGGGGTTTGCGGTGGCGTTAGGAAGCAGGGATAGGGCCGGCGGTTGCTGGGTGGACTTTCGGAGGCCGGCGGCTTGAAGGTTTCCTGGGGGGAAGGGTAGGCAGTGAGAGGGAGGGCTGGGAGTTGGCGGCAGCTGGCTATGAAGGCTCCAGGAGGGGCGGCAGTGGGCTGTTAGAAAGAAGGGAGGGCTGGCGGCAGGGATTTGCTGGAGGAGAAAAACTGGGCTGCTGCTCTATGGGGGAGAAACAGTCAACGGCCGGCTGTTTGGGAGGGTTTTGGGCAGTGGAGAGGTGGATTGGAGGAGGGAAAATGATGTTTAGGGTTAGGGGTACTTTAGGGAAGGAGATACAAGTTTAGGAGTCAATATCTAGGGTTCCACGGAGTCGGCACTGTGAGATGATCGCGAGAATCCGAGAATAGCTTCTCCAAATTCTGCAATGCCTCTAATCAGCCCCTACATGATCAATGTATAATAAAAAGGAGGCTACGATATCCCACCATTGTCGACTATGATTGGTCGGAGGTGGGGTCACTCAAATACATCAAAATAAATGCAAACATAATAAACTAATATCTGAAATCGATTCGCAACGCGAATCCGGACGCATCCGCGGAGTCTGATCATCGATCCGGGCACGTCATATGGTAAGTCGTCAATCGGCCCTGAACGGGCCCAAAACTTGTCCTTCACTGCAGGTTCATGGTTCCGCTCCGCATCACATGTTGAAGTTGAAATTCTCGAAGTTTGACATTGTCTTTGATGAAGTCACGTCCAACTTCCATGTATTTTGAATGCTCATGATTAAATTCTTCTTGATGTGAATTGTCGCGCAAGCCGTGCGGCAGGCGACGAGTGACGGGTGTTGCGGTGGGCGACGAGCGACGGGCACTGCGGCGGGCGGCGAGTGCACGGCGGGCGTTGTGGCGCGTGACGAGCGCGGAGCCAGGAGGCGAGCACGGTGAGGGCGACGAGCACGATGACTGACACGAGCGTGATGTGGGAATTGGTCAGAGTGCGCGCGGTGAGGGCGTCGAGCGCGGGGATCTCAGTTGTGTATGTGCGGAGACGCACGCACTTCCATGTGTGGCCCCTCTTTGGGTGCTGATTTCACCACCCAATTTGGGCGCTGACCAAGTCAGCGCCCAAATACAGCCCGCAATGGGGTGCTGAATCAACACCCCCTAATGGGTCGGGACTGGGATCCTCTCCATTTCGGGTGAACTGGAGGGGATCCAGTTCGCGACCTTGATTGCTTCCTCCAAAATTCAACGGTAGAAAGAAATTTAACTGCACTCGCGGGGCCCACTAGTCAGGTCAGCGCTCTTGCCTGTCTGTCGTCCGATCTGAGAGGAAGCAATCAAGGCCGCGAATTGGATCCCCTCCAGTTCGCGTGAACTAGAGAGGATCCCAGTCCCTAAGGTCAGGGGCTTGAAAGCCCCTAGGCATCCATGATGCATGGCTGGTGCGACAATGTCGCGATGCTGGTGCGGCACCGCTGAGTGACCAGTGCGGCAGTGTCGCACTGCACTTTGTGTTGCGCTGACACCGTGAATATTATGTTTTTCATAATTTATGCCACAAAATGTTTTGTTTTTTATCTCTAACAATAAAAATAATATTTATTAGAATGAATTTATCTAACAAAAGGAAAATTAAATTGATTAACTTCACCATATTTTCAGTTTTCTTTATTAGTGAATATTATAATTAAAATTAAATCAATTTCAATTCCTAGAAAAAAATAGAAATTGAATTCATCTCAAATTCAATATCTAATTTCAATTTCATCCGAACGACCTCTTAAAAACTTTATTCTTTTTATTTAAAATTAATTTTAAGTATTTTTAATTTAAAATAATAACATATTATAAAATATTTTAATTAGTGCGAATCATATTTAGAGCAGTGGGCTCGAAATCATTTAGAAATTTGATTCGATTTAAATTGAATCGAAAATTGAGTCCAATCAATTGTAATCGATTGCGATTCTACTCGATATTCGAGTGATTTTCATAAGATATTTAAGTTCCGAATAATATGTTCAATCCTACTTGAGAAAAGATCTCCGCGGACTTGGGAAATATCGAGCTGCTTCCTTCCCCTAAATATGCAAGGGCAAAAAGGAGTGATCAAATTTATCCTAAAATTTTATTATCGCGAACATCCATTCTGCCCTTTAATTCTTACATATGAATACAAAAAAATCAACTTTGTTCCCCTGACCAAAGACTTAAAACCCAAACTTATTTTATCTTTCCCCCGAGTAAAAATGTGGTGCCCGTCACCTTGCCTAATCATAGCATCCTGTCTGGCGGTTTTTATTCGCAATCATAAACGTCTATCTGCAAATCAAAATTTTCATGTTTATACATGTCTATTCGCAGATCAACTTTAAATTTTAACATTCAATGTCTTCTTCTCATAAGTAGTGTCCGACAATGAAAGAATATCATTGTCAATCTTTTGAGCCAATATTGGAGACAAAATGATATAATTCACGTCAAAATGGTGAAGTTCATGTCAAATTGTTGAAATGACGTCATCAGCATAGGATCAAATGGTTGTCAGAAAAGTTACTTCGTTGTCTGCAAATAAACGTTTATGATTTGTAAATAACAATTACCAAAAAAATTTTGCAAAATGTTGTGAGAACTGAGACGCCGCCGCACATGATGGACATGCTTTGGGAGCAGACGAGCATCTGCATAATTTCTCCTTCCCCAAAGCTTATGCATATTTCTCTTCTAATTCATGACCTAATCAAGCAAAAACATTACAGATTTTTTCTTCTTCTTCTTCTCATAATTAGAAAAGATGGATGGGGGATTTTTTTTTCCCTTCATCTCATCTTCTTCTTGAGTTCTTGTAAATTGAACAAAGTCCCTGAAAATATCACATTTGCTCATCCGAGGGGATGATTTGAAGCTATTTGATTAGTGAAGAAGGGCTAACACGCATGATGCAAGATGAGGGTGATTTGTCTTTTGATTAAGAAAAAAAATCATTAGAAAATTAGAGAGAGAAATGTAATCACAATTCATGACTTCTCCCAGGGATGCTAAGTTAATTAAATATCATAAGTAATTTGAGAGTGTGGCTAGTGATGGAGCTAAGTAACTAGAGGGGACGATGTTTACCTATTTTTTGAACCAATTTCGCGGCAGCATTTTCTGAGCCCAAACTTATTTCTTCTTGGATCAGGGGTGGAAACGACTTTGGCTCCGTTTGTTTTGGGATTTTGTTTTTCATTGGCGGTGGGAAGAAAACACCAACACTAAAAGACATGCTTGCTAAAACTCTTTTTTTTGTTTCTAATGTTCTAAAATGTCATTTCTGACCTTCAACGCGAAGAGCGGTCGAAGGCTTCTACGGCAATACCGGAATGGAGGAGAAGGTGGGTCGAGGGCTATGCAAGCAAAACTGGGACGGAGGGCAAACAGCAGCAAGGAACGGGAACGAGGCTCTCTAACAAACACTTTTCCTAGGTCCAGCAGGAGTCGGTGAAAATAATTCAGGAGTCCTAAAATGCTAAAAATTGGTGATTTGGAGCGGCAGTTGATCACACAGTTGCACCTAATAATTGTGTTTGGCGTGGCGATTCAATAAGCAGCGGTGTGCTGCTCTGAAAACACCCCACCAAACAGAGCCTTGAGCAACCTGCAGTACATGTTGAATGATCAGGGAGGACCTGAAACTTGTTCATCTAAGAAGCATAAAATTTTGGCTCGCTCTGATGCTGACGATGATCAAGGGAGACAGAGACGCGAGCTCGTGAAGTTCATGACTTCATTAATGGACTTCCAGTAACTAATGCTTGGAGATTACTTTAATTTGACTTAACAAAATTATCATGATTCAAATGAAATCTAGGATAGAAGAATAGAACAACAGAATCATGACTTCCAGGAGAGATCATAATTTTAACCAGCATAAATCACTACTTATAATACAAATAATTCAAAATCCAAACCCAATAGGATAAAAAAATTGTGTTTGTCAATTTTTTAAAGTGTTGTTAGAGATTGCGACGATCCGAGAATTAATTCAAAACGGATCGCATAAACACGAGGCGGTCAAAATGAACCCTAAACATCAAAATTGTGGAAGCAGGAGACGTCTTAGAGGCACAGAAGATGAATGGAAGCCGAACGACAGGCAAAATCCTCCAACGAGTGATCCTAAGCTCTTTTTGATGAAACTCCACTTCATGTACAAACTACAACTTCAAGCACAACAAAGTTTTGTTAAGAATTCAAGTGGGAAGAATAACAGATTTCAACTATAAACTTCATAGCAAAGCAAAATTGATGATTGGTATTATTTATCCTGCTCCGCTTTTGAATGGCTAACTCTCCTACAACACTTTGTTCTTATCACACTTCTGGTTAATAGTAGGCGAAGAATGCAGTAGGGAAGATTGAGAATCTTCTCCAAGAACATTAAAAGATCATTTCCAGTTTAATTGGGGCGCGCAAAAATTTCCATGGAAGGTGCAGGGGTGGTCAAAATGGAAGTAATCGAGGCAACAAAACAAGACGGGGAGGGAAGTAGATAGGGATAAATTGCGGATATATGGGATAGAAGCCGCTCGACCATATAGTCGCACAAAAACCTAATAGCATGTGATAATATAATGATCTAAATGCCATTAATCACTCAAACCTCTCATGAGAGTTAGCATAATTACAGATTGCACCCTCTCTATATTATGAAATGACATAAATCTCCCCCTGTGTTTACATTATAAAAGTATACTAAATAGAAAATCTTACTTGTGTACCACAATCTTATCTTATGTTCAACTTGTACCACAAAAGTAGCTCCTGCTCGAACTTGAATCCTAAATCCGAAACTATTTGAACTAGAAGAGTGAAGTACGGTATTGTCAGAATTTACAAAACAATTTTCACTGTACATGAAGATTCAGGATTAGTTCTTCATCAAGTCAGTGTGATTTAACCGCATTTCGTCTCAAGAGCCCTACTGCTGTTTCTTTTGCTTGGAAGCAGAACTTGAGGAAAGCATATCCTGACCGGAAGCTCGAACAATAAAGAGAACTGTTTCAAGAAGCATGCCGCATACCATTCCTAGAATGCCACCAGCAGCATTCTGCACAAAGCAATGAGACCGATTCAATGGCAAAAAATAATTGGGAAAAATAGAGTCGAGGTTTTAAGAGAGTGAGTTCTCCGGCTTCGGAACTTACCATCACGGCGCTATGGTTGAAAAGGGCTCTAAAAGACGCAAATCCAATTAAATAACCAGTGAACATTACCACTACAACATGCAGTCCTGAGGAAAGAACAAAAAAATCACAGCACTCAGTAGTAGTTCCAAGCAAACTTTGGTCAAGTTGACATTTCATCATTCATTCTCAAATATATTACCTGGAGTCCGAACAGGTTCACAGAAGAAAATACAGGAACAAGATTTCTTCAACATTAATTTTATATAAATGTCTAATTTCAACATGTCTAAGGCTCCGTTTGGGGGGACTTATTTTCACCGGTCAAGTGGCCATGACCGCATGAACCGGGACTTAAATAAGTCCCGATTCATGCGGTCATGACCGCTTGACCGGTGAAAATAAATTCTCCCAAACGAAACCTAAGCCTCCAAGGGTTTATTTAGTTGCATGAAAGTAGAAAAAAACCCATAAGGATAATGTATACTCTAGTTTTGTGTAAAAATAAGAACCATATTTGGGGGGTTCTGCAGGCGGTTCTAAACTCACAATTCAGTATACATAAATTCAATGTTTATAAGAAAATGTTGTCTAACTTCAAGAAATGAAATGGGGTGAAAGTCTAATATTAACTATTTATGTTTTATAGATTCACTTCAATCATTCTAATATAATTCTACCACAACCTAACATTCTAACTTATTATGCCTATCCTTTTTAGCATTCTCATACAGTTATAGAACATCAAATTCATACAAAAGGATAGGATTCATTCAATATAGTAAGTAATTGTAATTTTATATAAATTACTTTTAAATATCCATTGTATACTCATGCATATTTCTCCTAAGCTACTTTTCCATCTTAACCACCAAGCTTTAGCTCTAGAGTTGCATAGCATCTATAATCAATGCAACTCTACAAACTTTATGTTTTTTTAAAATATTTTTCCCAATTAGTCTAATTGTCTACATATTTTAACCAATGTAACAGTGACTTAGGCTTCATTTCGCGTGGCGTTTTTGCTCCGGTGAGTTTGGACAAAAATGCCAGTCATAGAATATATGTTTGGCATGACAACAGTCATCACCGCCACCAAGAAAAAAACTAGTTTTGAACATAAAAATAGATTAAGTTCCTTAGGTGAGATCTGGTGTTCATGAATGATGATTCATAATCACCGCGTTGACAACCGCTATTGCCGCGCCAAACGGAGCCTTAAACTATGCAGAGAACATATACAAAAATATTTCACACTATCTTTTCTTAAGCAGGTTCATACCCTGTACGAAAAATATATGACTTTAGTTCTAGTACTTAATGTACACCTCTGTTACAATTGAAAATTGTGAGAATTTGAATTATATTAATAAATGTTATTTTAAAATTACAGGCTATTATAAAGGAACTCCACTTATATAGAGTAGAGGAGAAGGAAGAATTTACATTTAGTGATGTGAGACTAAAAACAAGAGGGAGAAAATAATGGACAATGGGCCTCTTTCTAAAAATAGACTTCGGATTTTAACTAGTCTCTAACGGTTCGATTTGGTTCAGTTTTTGATCAAAACCGCTAACCAAACCACCCGCATGAGGTTCCAAAAATCTGGAACTGAATCGAACCACTTACACCATTGGAACTGACCTAACCGTTGGTACCGAATCACATGGAAAAGCTTGATTGAACGTCGAGAGCCATCCTCACGGAAGAAGCTGTTGAGGCCCATGATCCTTGTCAAGTGTCAACCCCACTTGAGAGAACTACGAGACCGACACTCCACAGAATTTGAGAATCTCCACCACCTCCTCAGTGGGAGGGACCCGAAATCACGCTTTAAGACATCCATCTGAGATCTTGATGTATCCCTCAGGAGGGGATTGGGCATGCTTGTTAGGGAGCGGGATCCTTACCTCCAAGTCCTCTATAAGCCCAAACCACTTTCTCCATACGGCGATCAGAGTCGAAGGTAAGTGTTGGACTTCACTGGAGTTGCTTGCTTCTAGGTCTGAAAAACAAAGAAAAAATTATCTCAGTTGTTTTTCCATTTTTTGTCTTCTCTAGAGCATCATTTACCTCTGATACTTGAATTTTATGATAAAACGTTATATTCGTATATTTTTCTGATTTACTTAACTCTTTCAAGTTCAATTTATTATTTTTTGTTTAATAATATAGTTGATAAAAGTATCTTTTTCATCGCTCTTTAATAGACACATCATCCGTCAAAATTGTATATGTTTCATCATTTATGCATTTAACTGGCTTAAATTTCTTGCCTTTCACTTTCTAACTCAAACAACCTCATATATATCACGCTCTTCATCATTGATATCTAGTCACTTATAAAAAATTCCATAAGCTTGATTTTTTGACGACATTATATATTGTCAAGTTTTCATCATTCCTACAATTGTAGAGTGTTTTATAGTTATCCCTCTGTGCCATCACTTTATCTTGCACTTCATCTTTTTACCATCAAGATTCTTTATTTGGGGCGCACGACTTTTTGATTCTCCAAGTACGTTCTTTACACATCCTTAAATGTGAATGAATAACTTATCACAAGACACTAGGATCAGCATAAGAGTCATTAACTAGTTGTTTCATAATTGTTGTCTCGAAAGCAACCTGTTTTTTCATCTTCAAGTTCTACCACCGAATTATTGACAACACTTTTGTTATTATCCTAAATTTATTATATTTAATTTTCACGTCTAACACCACTAACATATGTTGTGTTGTCAAACTTTCTCTTGATATGACATTGCAATCATTACAAATTGTTTTATTCATTTTACAAGTCATAAAATAATCAATTTGTGATTTATTTGATCCGCTTTTAAACGTAATTAAATGTTCTTTCATTTTCATGAAAAGCGTATTTGTACAATTAGCTTGTGCGTTATGACAAAGTCTAAAATAGTTTTTTTTTTATTCATTTCATTCTTCATGCCCAAATCCTTCATGAACAGATGTATAATCTGTATTTTCCTTCTCTATATGTTCATTTAAGTCTCCTAATATGAAAATCTTCTCTTTGTGAGATTTCCCTTATTTAATAATCTAAGTATTTTCAAAATTATACTTTAATAGTTTTACTTAATCTTACTTGTGACGCGTAAGTACTGATCACATTAATAGTTTTTTTATGACCAATTTAAGAGCTAAAATTTTATCATATTTTCTTCTTATCCCAACAACTTCATCCACCCAAGTAACATCCACAATAGTACCTACTTCATTGTTTTCTTTATTTTTTCCTGTGTCATAATTTAAAACCTGAATTATCTAAAAATTTAGCTTTATCACTAACTCATCTAGTCTCTTGTAGGCATGCGATATTTATCATTCTCCTAATCATCGCATGTAATACTTCCATCATTTTTTTCGTTAGCGTACCTATATTCCAACTTCCAAATTAAAGTTGATCACAAATCTTACGATATACTTTTCTATGAAGTTTAAGATATGAGAACTTTTGCATATTTAACACTACACTCAAGTGCTCTTTGAGGTGCAATGGTACTTGCCAAGACGTCGCATTCGAACCATATGACGAGCACTCTTGCATGTTTAACAATACACCCATGTCTTGGAGATGTATGGGTTCTTGTCAAGACGTTGTATTCGGACTATATGATGCGTTCCATAGGGGAAACAACCTAGTTTTTGCACATTTTCTCAAATGACGCATATTCATTAGGGTGACTAAATTTTATGTTGGTTGTCTACCTAACACAACTAGCGTTATTTTTCATCCGTGCTTGGGACCAACATAGTTTGGTTTAAGGAAAAGGAAAAAATGATGATGAATTTTAATCTCTTTAATTTAGGTTTTAATTTATGAGTGTTTTTAATTAGTATATGTGAAGCTATTTATTTGTATACTGAAATTATTTCATGCATGTTCATACGCATAATTTCATTGAAATTGAGCAAATTCGCTATTTTAGATTACCGACAATAAATAATCGCTAAAGATGACTAACGATAATTTAAAAAACAATTAAGATTCCAAGGGAAATTATAATTTGTTAGCATTGTGTATTTTATTATTTAATGTTTTCTTTAATTTGTGTATTTCTCCTTATTACCCATCACTCATATTTTAGAATGAGAGCAATTGTAATGATTCATTATTCACAAAATCAAACTTTCAACATGTTATAAGAACATTAGGGCAAAAGCCTCTCGCATGTGTTTATCCTGTATACAGTCGCTTACCTTATCTGATCCATCCTCACTCTCTTCTTCGGATCGCGTCAAGATCGCCTCTGGACAACTCCCGTGAGCGTCTCCCGCTATGACACAGTCAGTCGTCGGCCGAACCTACAACAAGCGTTGAAAATGGGGACCTAAGTCTATTTTTGGCATTTTTTTCCTTTTCTTTGCGAAGAGGATGCATCTTCTTCCTATATCTCTTCACCGATTATGACTTGGCGTGGATCTATAGGTCAGATTTGGACTCTTCATGGATCTTGTTTCCTTCCTCTTTGTATGAGAAAACCGCAAATATCCATTTCTCTTTTCCGTCCAACTCCTTAATTTATATCCTTGGATTAACATGTCGGGGAACAGAGAATCTTCTACTGTTTCATCCTCTACCCGGACTTTCGGGGGATCTATGCATGCAAGCCATGACCACAACATGTCTCAGATTATTACACGGCGCCTGGATGGATCTAAATACATCTCATGAGCTCGATTTATTACTCTTACCTTGAAAAGCCGATATATATTTGGTTATGTTTAAGGCACCACACCGGAGTCTGTTCAAACTTCCTCGAATTGGATGCAGTGAGAATCTGAGAACTACTCGGTCATGTCTTGGTTGACAAACTCTATGGTGGAATCTATTGCCCAAAACTATTTGTTTTTAGATATTCCTTCAAAGGGAATGCTGCTCAGATCTTCCAACTTCGACGGAAGATATTCCTTTTGAGACAGGGGGATCCCATCCCCCCTCGTCTACTACTTAGAGTTCACTCAGCTTTATCAGGAGTACGATCACTTTGATTTGCTCACCCTTGTGTTCCCTGGGTATGAGGTTCTTGTTCGAATTCGAAAGAACGCAACAGGGTCTCTGAATTTATGCATGAACTAATAGTGGATTTGATCATATCAGTGTTCAAATTCATGGCCGCTCCCCCACTCCTTATCTTCCAAACGTGCATAGTCTTATTCAAAAAGAGTTTGATCGACGAGACGACAACATGCCTGGCTACTGCTAAGTAAGGCTCTGATAGTCGTGTTTCCTGTGACCCAATATCAAAGTCCACTGACAAAGATCATCTGATTTGTAATTGTTGCGAAAAGTCTCGTCGCTCCTGAGACACATACTTTCGGCTTCACGGATTCAACACCGAGAGAAGGTTCTACACCGAGTGTGGTCCGCGGATATTGTCTCTCTCAGTGCCGATCATCTCAGTCTAGGTCTGCACACCTTTATGATGCCTCAGATGAGGCCTCGCCCTATGTTGGCCATGATACTGCGAGCCTTCCGGTGACTGACTGGTGATAAGATATTTGTATTCCGCCGATTGATGCAGGGACAATCTATTGAACAATCCACCTCTTCGTCCTCATATGCTCATCAAGGCTTACCAGGTGCTCATGTTGTACCAATCGCATTTCTACTCATTGGATCATTGATTCTAGAGCGACAGGTCATATGATTGGTTATGCAACAAGTTTTGTGTCATATATTCCCTTGTCTGATAGAGATAGGGTGAGTATTGCGGATGGATCCTTCTTTTCTATTACTGGGAAAGGATCCATCTCTTGCTCTTCTCACTTTTTTCCTTTGTTTTTCATGTTCCTAAGTTTATTTGTAACATTCTCTCTATTAGTCACATAACTAATTCAATGAACTGCTCTGTGAATTTTTTCCCACTTCTTGTGTGTTTTACGCCCTGAAGACAGGGAAAGTGAATGATTTTGTTAGACTTTGTGATGGCCTCTATGTGTTCGACTCTTACAGCCCTGTGTCGCCACCACTAGCTCTTCATGCTTATTAATCTTCTGTTTTGGATTCCTGAAATTGTCGTTTGACATCCCTCGATCCCTTTTATGAAACTTTTATTACTTATTATGTATTCATTATTATTGGACAATTTTCACTGTGACGTATGCGAGCTAGGCAAATACGGTTACACTTCGTTTAATCATGCTTATTCTCCTAGTTCTACATATTTTGTTATTATTCATAGTGATTCTTGAGGGTTTTGCCATGTTGTTTCAATTTATGGGTTTTTCTGATTTGTGATTTTCATTGATTGTTTTTCCCGCATTATCGGAGTTTAGTTAATGAAGGCTAAAAGTGAATTGTTTTTGTTATTTCAGCGTTTACAAAAAATAATAGCTACCTAATTCAATAACACCATTAAAAAATTTTGTCCTGACAACGACCGTGAGTATATCGATTCACATTTCAACGATATATTAGTGATCTTGGTATTATTCACCAAATTTCTTGTGTCTACTTGTCCGCTCAAAATGTAGTTGAACGCAAGAATCGTCATCTTCTGAAAGTTGTCAGGTGGTATCTCTTACTCAAGAAGCACCTTCCAAAATATTATTGGGGGATGATGTTCTCACAATAGCTAACCTCATTAACCATATGCCTACACGAATTCTCGAGAACAAAATGCCCCTCAATACTCTTCAGGTTCCTTTTACTACCCTTCATCCTCATGTCTTTGGATGTATGTGCTTCGTTCACATACATCAAAAAACTAAACTTGACTCTCGTTCCCCAAAATGTATTTTCATCGGGTATTCCCCAACTCAAAAGGGTTACAAATGTTATGACTATATTACCAAGGTCTTTGTGACCATGAATGTCACGTTTCGTGAACCCGGGAGCTACTATGGGAACTCACTTAAGAGGGGGTCCTCTCCCATGCTGAAAGTGAACTCCAGGACTTCTCTTCTGGAGGAGTCCTCCCCTACACTTTTACCCATCCCTCCTTTATACTAGCCTCCAGTTACCATTTCTCCTTTATACCATCCTTCATCTACCACTCTTGTTACCTATAACGGCTAGGAGAAATCCTATGCTCCCCCTTTGCAGGTTGGCTTTCGGAGAAATACGAGTACAAACACGAAAGCTTCTGACGGCGCACCACGACCGACGCGCGTATATTCCCGCAGGAGGCGGTGATCCGCTGCTCGGACGGGCGATCGGAGCCAGTGGTCGCGTCCGGAAGATTGTTTCTAGTCATTTTCGTATTTAATGTTTTTTATTTTGGAGTTGTATTTACCCCTCGATCAGACCAAACGTTGTGAGCCCTCCTATTCGAGTGGTTTTATTAGGGTTTTTTTTGTCGTGCACTATGCAGTTACTGATAGGCTTTATAAGACCGACGGTTTAGAGGGGGATGGTATCGAAGAGTTTGCTAAAGATTGGCAACCGCTCGGTCTGGACGGTGAGAGGCCGATCCCGCCTCCCTTGTGCGACGCCGGGAGAAATCCACCGCCTTCCCTCTCCTCTCCGGTAACTCCTTCCATATCCAGTTCCCTGAAGCCAAGCCCCGACCAACTCCTCCTTGCTACCTCCCTCGTACGCCAGTCAACCACCCGAGCCTCCGCCAACTTCTCCTTCCCCGACCAAGACATCACCCTCGACAGCTGCTGGAAGTACAACAGCACCACTCCGACTACTCCGACTTCCTCTTCCTCTATTGTACGCCATCCTCCGCCAGCAACCCTCCCCCTACCCCTCCCGGTTCGGCGGTTCCACCTGTTCCTCCCTATCCCTGCGCCTACCACCTGCCTGAGTAAATTCCTCCTCCACGTTTCATTTTTCCCGTACTTGTAGCCAATTCCCCCACATTAACAACCCCACCATTCTTGTTCCCCCACAACCCACCAGCAGCCCCCCTTCACCTCCATTACAATTCACCCATCGTGGACTCCACCCCAAACAGCCAACAGTCCAGCAACCTCGGCTTCCCTCCACCGTTATTGACGACGTCGTCGGCATGTGTAAATTGTGGTAAAAGTTCATGTTCTTTACAATTGTTTATTTCGGCACTCATATTATTGTGGATGCGTTTATTTGCTAGTAGTATATTTTGTTGTGCGAAATGCAGGGTGTATTCCGTGTGTGCTTGAAATTAATTGCGTCAAGTCGTTTGCAAAATTTATAATTTGTTCTCCTTAGTCAATGAATTGTGATTGCTTGTGATCTGCTCTTTCATTTTAAAATAATAAATAAATTGCTGCTATTTTGTAACGGATCACGTGTGCACTTTCAGTCACGTCATTGCATTTAAGTTTGCATTTAGCGAGTCCATCACCGTATCAATCTGCACTGAATCAAATTGGTATCAGAGCCCTAGGTTAGGGTCATTGTATCTTACGTAGTGGTAGGGATTATCGTCCGTCCATGTCGAGTCAAAATCACCCCGACGATAGGACCGCTAGCTCTCAGACGGACATGACACCTACGGAATTTCAAAGGCTTGTCTTCGATCGATTTAATCAAATGGGCGTCCAATTCGACACATTTAGAGGTGATATTGCGAGGGTTAGCAGGAGAGTAGACCAGTTAGAGACACCAAGAGATTGAACGAACCCTATACCTAATGAGGAACCTCTCGAGGACCATTGAGAAGCTACACCCCCTCCCGGGAGACGTGGAAGAGACGGCCCTCGCCGAGATCTCCCACCTCTACCAAGAGCGAATTATCATCGTGGTTACAAGTTTCGACGAGATCGTCCTATGGATGAACCACGTCCTCCACCACCTCGTCGTAGAGATAGACCTGAATATGACTATGACGGCAATGAAAAATACGGTGACTACTGAGAGCCCCGTCGTGGAATGACTCTGGAGGAGGATGACATCACCCGACGGATCTATATTGATGCTCCCACCTTCGATGGTCAACTGGACCCGAAGGCATTCAGTGATTGGCTCATGGACATGGACCACTACTTTGACTGGTTCGAGATGAGCGACGAGAGACGAGTTAAGTTTACGAAAATGAAATTAATTGGCCAAGCAAAGATTTATTGGTCGAGTCTGGAGAGATCTTTGGAGCGTGATGGCTATTACCCGATGGGATGAGATGAAGCGGCGCTTACAGGATAAGTATCTTTCTGTTTCCTATCGAGATCAGCTGTTAGATCAGTTGTACGCGGTACGTCAGGGTACTCTTTCTGTTGTTGATTATATGCCTCGATTTGACGAACTTGTAGTTCGTAGCTACATTATGGAGGAGCCCATTGCTACTGCCTCGCGCTTTCGTGAGGGTCTTAGATCAGACATCAGAAGGGAACTAATCCCCCATAGGATGGAGTCGGTTGAGCAGGTCTTTCATCTTGCCCTCGAATACGAGCAGTATTTGCGCTGAGCCGGCCCGAGATAGGCCTCCACTAGACCCGATGCCTCCACATTTAGGAAGCTCGTCCATGTCACGACTTATGCCACCCCTCGTGCTCCCACAGACGCGACGGGGAAAACAATTGTGCCTGGAGGCCCCAAGCCTGGGGGCGTCCAATGTTATCGTTATTCCGGCAGGGGGCATTTTGCAGCACAATGTCCTACCAGGAACTTGCTGATTGAGGATTCTGGCGAGCCCAGCGCTGAGGCTGAGGGTGATGCCACTGAGGAGGTTACTGCTGTTGTTGAGGATGGATGAGAGAGCGATGCGAGAGTGTCCGAGCACTACGAACATTCATGAGGCCCGTAGCTTTCATGGACTTGCCACCTTTTATAGGAGGTTTGTCCGAGCCTTCAGTTCGATCATGGCCCCCATCACGAACTGTCTACGTAATGGTGATTTCGTTTGGACAAAGACTGTCACTCGAGCTTCTGAAGAGATCAAGGAGAAACTATCTACTGCACCCGCTTTACGCTTACCAGATTTCTCTAAACCCTTTGAGGTTGCTTGTAATGCGTCGGGAGTTGGTATCGGCGCAGTTCTTAGTCAGGAAAGCCACCTTGTGGCTTACTTTATCGAAAAATTGAACGAGGACCGACAAAAATACTCAAATTATGATCGGGAGTTCTATGTCATTGTGCAGGCACTGCGATACTGGCGACATTATCTCCTGCACAAGGAGTTCATTTTATATTCAGACCATCAGGCCTTGAGATACCTTGATTCCCAGAAAAATTTGTGTCACTGTCATGCTAAGTGGGTGGAGTATATGCAGGAATTCCACTATGTTCTTGAGCACCGAGCAGGTGTTGAGAACAAACCGAAAGACGTATTGAGTCACGAAGTCAGCATCCTCCACACCATGAGCACTCAAGTAGTGGGGTTTGAGCAGCTCGTTCACGCTTACCCAGAGTGACCTGATTTTGGGGATATTTATTCCGCGCTCTCGAAGAACTTGCCCGACCTTCGGGTGGGTTATTCAATATCTGATGGGTATTTATTTATGGGCTCTCGCCTCTGCATTCCTCAGTCATCCCTCTGATATTTCCTTATTTGGGAGTTACACGCAGGCGGAGCTGCGGGGCACTTTGGGAGAGATAAGACGATTGTGTTGGTTGAGGATCGTTTCTTCTGGCCCAGCCTAAAAAAAGACGTCACCAGAGTTGTGAGGCACTGTGGAGTTTGCCAGATGGCAAAAGGGACTCGACAACCTACGGGACTTTACACTCCACTTCCAGCCCCTGAGAGACCCTGGTCTGATGTTAGTAAGGATTTTGTTTTTGGGCTCCCACACACAAGGGCGGACCCACGCCTAGACACACCCGGGCACGTGCCTGGGTGTGTTTTTGCGAAAGTTTGTACAAGGGCGGTTTTATTTTACACTGCTAGGTTATTTCACCCCTCTTTCATACAACTGTGAGCGAAGAAATGCGGAGGTTGAGCGGCGAAACGGTGGAAACGAGGAGACTGCTACGTGGAGGTGGATCGATTCGAGCTTCTGCGTTCCATTTCTTCCTTCCTGCTTCCTCGTTTTTGGGATCGGGCCATCAACGGATGAGTTCTTGAGAGGCAACAATTTTGGAACTTTGTCAAAAATTTTAAACCCTTGATTTTGGATTGTGCCATCGGTTGATCGACGAGATGAGTAAAGAGTTGGTAATGGTGGATGAGCAGGCAGCTGCAAAAACCCCTCTTATATATGTTGTTTCGTCCCCCTCTGTAGGGATTTTCTCTTCCAAGGAAGCTACTGCCTTTAACGCTTTAACCATGAAGCATATTTGAACAAATATGCAACTTCTTCAGACTTCAATACCTCAATTTCATTCTACGAATCTAGGGGACCTAAATCAATGACCCCTTCTTTAACTCTTAGAGCCCCAGCTATCCCCTTCTTTGGAGAAGATGAGCTTCAGTTGTTTATCATTATGTTTAGTATCTTGAGGTTCGCAAATGAATTGTTTTTGAAATGTTCCCAAATGGATTGTCAAGGTGAAGTGCCGAAGTGGTTAATTGTTTTTATTTGTTTGCTTGTCATTGTTCCCAAATGTTTGGATGAATGATTGTTTAATCGCATATCTCCAAAAGGATATTGTGAAAGACATTAGCAATGAGGCAATCGTCGCATGCTTCCAAAGCATGGGTCCACGGAAAGTAATTTGTTAATGGTATGTGTATATTTTTATTATTGGTAATGTATTATTATGCTGGGTAATATATTGTCATTGCGATAATATTTATATTAAAAAATTATCAAAAATCATGAATATTTGGTTGGTGCCCGGGTCGACCGAAATTCCTGGAACCGCCACTGCCCACACACTCTGTGTAAGTTCGATTCGATATTTTTTGTAGTTGATCGTTTCTCCAAGATGACGTATTTCATTCCTAGCTGAAAGACCGCTGACGCCTCCCACGTGGCAGCATTATTTTTTAAAGAAATATTTAAGTACCATGGTCTCCCCACCTCTATAGTCTCTGATCGCGACGTGTGATTCATGGACTATTTCTAGAAGACTTTATGGAAGAAGACGGGTACGACCCTGAAGTTTTCCTCCACCTACCACCCACAGACGGATGCACAAACTGAAGTGGTTAACTGTAGTCTTGAAACTCTTCTTCGTTTCCTAGTTGGAGATAGACCGGCGACCTGAGATTCTGTCCTTCTCATAGCCGAATTTGCATACAATACCTCAATCAATAGGACCACGGGTTTGAGTCCATTCATATCATATTAGGGTATGAGCCTAGGAAACCAATTGATTTGGTAGATATCCCCCTAGGGTCCAGACCTAGTGAGTCAGCCGAGTCTTTCATTCAGCATATACATGCACTACACGAGTTGGTCCGTAAGAAGATTGCAGCTATTAATGATTATTATAAAGATCAAGCAGATCAGCACAGGCGGGAACAAATTTTTGAGCTAGGAGAACAAGTATTAATTCACATTCGATCGGAGAGGGTCCTACAAGGATCAGCAAAAAAATTAACCGCACGCAGAATGGGCCCCTATACAGTCGTGTGGCGAATTGGTACGAACGCATATGAGATAGACATCCCTCATGGTATGGGCATTAGCCGAGTATTCAACGTAGATGATTTAACTCTTTACTACGAGGAGCATGTGTACGTGGACCCACTCACCACACCTCTACCCGAGCCCTCATCTTCCATAGCCCCACCACCTGAGCCTTCACCACCTGTTACCTCCACCGGTACCTCTTTGTTTCCACCAGCGGCGTCGCGACATACAGATAAAGTTGCACCGCCGACGGTTCCACCGACATCATTGTCAGATGGAGACACATCATTGTCAGACGGAGACACATCATTACCAGACGGAGATACATCAGTGGCAGACAGAGATACTTTGGTACCACCTGCTTCTACAGACGACGAGTTTCAGATCGTCGGTCACGACTTCTACGCCGTGGGGGGGCGAGATACCCTGCGTTATCTTGTCTGTTGGAGCGGTCGGCCCTTGCACGATGCTACTTGGATTTCCTCGGAGGAGCTTCAGAGACTCGCCCCACGGCTGCTCATCGAGTACATCCACCTACACTCATCGGAGTTGAGTGCCTTTAAGCTGGGGGGAGTTGACGGCGCACCACGACCGACGCATGTATATTCCCGCAAGAGGCGGTGATCCACTGCCCGGACGGGCGATCGGAGCCCGTGGTCGCGTCCGGAAGATCGTTTCTAGTCATTTTCATATTTAATATTTTTTTTGGAGTGGTATTTCCCCCTCGATCGGACCAAATGTTGTGAGCCCTCCGATTCGAGTGGTTTTATTAGGGTTTATTTCTGTGGTACACTATGCAGTTACTGTTAGGCTTTATAAGACCGACGGTTTAGGGGGGATGGTATCGAAGGGTTTGCTGAAGATTGGCAACCGCTCGGTCTGGACGGTGAGACGTCGATCCCGCCTCCCGGGTGCGGCGCTGGGAGAAATCCTCCGCCTTCCCTCTCCTCTCCGGTAACTCCTTCCATATCCAGTTCCCTGAAGCCAAGCCCCGACCAACTCCCCGCTCCCTCCTCCGTACGCCAGTCAACCACCCGAGCCTCTGCCAACTTCTCCTTCTTCCCCGACCAGCCCATCAGCCTCGACAGCCGCTGGAAGTACAGCAGCGCCACTCCGACTACTCCGACTTCCTCTTCCTCTATTGTAAGCCATCCTCCGCCAGCAACCTTCCCCCTACCCCTCCCGGTTCCACCTGTTCCTCCCTATCCCTGCGCCCACCACCTGCCTGAGTAAATTCCTCCTCCACGTTTCATTTTTCACGTACCTGTAGCCTCCACCCTACCAGAAATTCCCCCACATTAACAACCCCGCTATTCTTGTTCCCCCGCGATCCACCAGCAGCCCCCCTTCACCTCCATTACACTTCACCCATCGTGGACTCCACCCCAAACAGCCAACAGTCCAGCAACCTCAGCTTCCCCCCACCGTTATTGACGACGCCGTCGGCATGTGTAAATTGTGGTAAAAGTTCTTGTTCTTTACAGTTGTTTATTTCGGCACTCATATTATTGTGAATGCGTTTATTTGCTAGTAGTATATTTTGTTGTGCGAAATGCAGGGTGTATTTCGTGTGTGCTTGAAATTAATTGCGTCAAGTCGTTTGCAAAATTTATAATTTGTTCTCCCTATCCAATTAATTGTGACTGCTTGTGATCTGCTCTTTCATTTTAAAATAATAAATTAATTGTTGCTATTTTCTAACGGATCACTTGTGCACTTTCAGTCACGTCATTGCATTTAAGTTTTCATTTAGCGAGTCCATCACCGTGTCAACCTGCCACTACATCAGCTTCTCTCGGGATACCAAAGGAAACATTCGATCTAACCAAATATCGTTCTATTGTAGGCACCTTATAGTACATTACATTGACTCGCCTAGACATCTCATTCGTTGTTAATCATGCATGTCTATATATGCGCTCTTTCACTGAGGATCATAGACTATGGTCAAGCGTATTTGATGTTATCCCAAAGCTACAGCCAGTCAACCACACATGGGCTTCTCGTTGAGCGCACCATCTCTTGCTCTCATCAAACATTTTATGATGCGGACTGGGCAAAAAATAATGATAATCATCGCTCTACGGGTGATTTTGCTATTTTTCTTGGTCCCAACTTCATATCTTGGGCTTCTAGAAAACCATGAACAGGGGTCCAATCATCCACAAAATCTAAATATAAAGATCTCTTGATGCCTCTGCCAAGCTTATATAGATTCAATCTTTATTTCATGAATTGGAACTCTAATTACATGGACCACCTCTTCTCCGATGTGACAATATTGGAGCCACATTAAAGCTCTGTGGCAAATCCCATATTTCACGCGCATACCAAGCATATTGAAATTTACTTTCATCTCGTCCGGGACGTGTAGCTTCAAAAAACTTGCAGTTCAATATATCTCCACTAAAGATCAAATGCTGACACTTTTACCAAACCACTGGGAACAGCGCGATCACAATTCCTTCTAGAAAAGTTGAAGATTTGTCGTTTAGATTCTCCAACTTGACGGGATGTATTAATCAAGTCCACGGATTATCATCTCAGACATCCAATATGAGCATGTTGATTGATATCCCAGTCGTTTACTAGAAACACAGATCACAATCTCAGTCATCTAATATGAACATATGTCAGCCGTAAAACTACAAGCGCATTGATTCATACATTTATTGTCATAGAATAAAGAATGATATATTCTCTCTCCATGTAATCTATATAAGCACTTTTTGATGCATAATGTTAATCAAGTCAAGATAACATATTTCTCTAATTCTCTTCTTAGCTGCCAGAAAAGGTTGGGTTGCTGGGACGTGATTGGAGGTGGATGAGAGGAAGTTAGATAGGATGAATCCTTAGTATACAACGGCACACGGGCAAACTGGGATCCAACAGAATGACGCGTTGTCGGCTAGGCATGGGATGGTTGGAAAAGGTGGTGGTAGGAAGTCGACAGGAGACAGAAGGAGAGGAAAGGAGCGGCACCAGCCAACCTTGGCTTCGACAGTGTAGAAAGAGATCGAAACTTGTATGTATTTCTTGTGTATTTAAATACAAGGAGAGAATACAAATATATAGGAGAGAAAAGGAGAGAGGAAATCCTATACAAGATGTGAGACTAATAAGAGAAGAGGGAAAAGAATAAAACATGGGCCCAATAATGAATCCTTTACATGGGCTTTTCTAACACTTCCTCGTAAGCTGGAGCGTACAAATCGTATGCGCCAAGCTTGGACAAGCACTGATAGAAGAGAGTACTGGAAAGAGTCTTTGTGAGGACATCCGCAACTTGTTTTGTCCCTGGAACAAGCTTCAGGTCGAGTTTTTTCATTTGAACCTTTTCCCGGATGAAGTGACAGTTGACTTCAATATGTTTTGTTCTCTCGTGGAATACCGGGTTCTTGGTTATATGTACGTCTGACTGTCACAGAGGAGGAGAGCTGGGGAAGGGAGCTTTACACCCAGATCGGTAAGAAGACCTTCAAGCCAAGTTAGTTCAGAAATCACCGACGTCATTGCCCGGTATTCTGCCTCAGCTGATGATCGAGCAACGATCGCTTGTTTCTTGCTTCTCCAGGTAATCAAATGTCCTCCAAAATATGTGCAAAAGTCACTGGTTGACCGTCGATCATCAAGGGAACCAACATAATCGGCATCGGAATAAGCCACCAAAGTTGGAGCAGAAGATGAGGTTTTGTAAACCAGACCTTGACCAGGAGCCGTTTTAAGGTATCTGAGAATGCGTTCAGCAGCCTGAAGATGAGATCTTCGAGGGGTATGCATGTACCGACTGACAATACCAACAGTGAAAGAAATATCTGGTCTGGTTACTGTGAGGTAGATCAATTTTCCAACGAGACGACGATAGTATTCTGGATTCTGGAGTATGAGATCTGAGTCAGATGCCTGAGCGCACAACTTGTGATTTGCATCCATTGGGGTGTCAATCGGCTTACAACCTGAATAGCCAGCATCCCGAAGGAGGTCGAGGCAATACTTTCGCTGAGAGAGAACGAGACCGTCTGACCGTCTGGCAACCTCAAGGACCAAGAAGTACCGAAGGGGCACCAGATCTTTTGTTTGAAAAACTATGCCCTGGTGTAGTTTGACCTCCTGTATTCCTTTCGAGTCGTCTCCCATAATTATGATATTGTCAACATAAACTAACAGAAAAACCGTTCTCGTTGTTCGGTGACGAGTGAATAGCGAGAAGTCTGCCGAGCTGCGAGTAAAACCAACCTCCCGAAGGGCCTTACTGAATTTGTCAAACCACGTCCGTGGGGATTGTTTGAGACCATACAGAGCATTCGTAAGACGACAGACCTGAGACTCCCCCGTGGTCTCAAACCCGGGAGGTTGTTGCATATACACCGTCTCTTGGAGATCGTCTAGAGAAAGGCATTCTTAATATCGAGTTGGAATAAGTGTCACCGGCGATGGACAGCCACGGAGATGAGAACTTGAACTGTGTTAAGTTTGGCAACCGGAGAAAAGGTTTCTTCATAGTCGAGCTCTTGTTGTTGGGTGAAGCCACGAGCCACCAGACGAGCTTTCAGGCAGTCAATCGTTCCAGCAACAACATGTTTGATAACATAAACCCATTGACACCCAACCGGTGTCTGACCCGGAGGAAGGGGTACAAGAGTCCATGTCTGGTTGGACCAGAGAGCAGTCATTTCCTCTTCCATGTCGGCCCGCCATCCAGGATGTTGTAGCGCATCCTGCATAGAGTTAGGAATCGAAATCGAGAACAGAGAAGTAGCAAATGTGTGGAGGTGAAGAGAGAGGGGATGAAAGGAGACACGGTTTGCCAGAGGATGAGCAGTGGAGGCAGGTACCTGATCAGCAGGGCGCGGAGTAGCCGAGGTCGAGGCCGACTGCAGAGGGGCAACGAAGTCGAACGGGCGGCGAGAGTAGACACGGATAACAGGTGGCCTGGAGGGGCAGGAGTCGGAGCAGGTGGTACCAGTGATAGAGGTGTAGTAACGGGGATAACAGGTCGTGGGAGGAGTGGTGGTAGAGGTTTCGGCGTGAAAGGAGTGGGTAAGGGAACAGAAAAGAACGGTTGATCTTCCCGGAAGGTAACATACATAGCCTTTCTGCGTACGCGAATAACCAACGAAGACATGTTTAGCTGCCCGGGTGATGCAGGACGGTGCGTAGGGTTTACGCACCTGTCGGCTACTTCTAGGAACCCTAATTATATGCAACGAAATATGATTTTTTTTTAGCAAGCAATTGAAGCGGATGTTGCGCGGATTTATGAATTCTAAACAACTTTCACAAAACACGAGAAAGACTATTTGCTTTAAAGAAAAATTTCTTAAATTGAGAGTTCAAATTAAATCCAGGGAGGGAAACTCGCAACTTCGTTCCGTTCCCTTTGTTGCAGCCAAACGGAAATCGTGAACTCCAAATGCGTTCCCGTTTGGAGTTCTCGACGTAGCGTTTGCTGACAAAATTTGACGAAAACCCAGCAATGAGTCTAAATCCTAAGAGAAAATAGAGACACACGCAAGTAAAGGGATAGAAGCAAGTTACCCACGGAAAGAGTCGTCTTTCCGTATCCGAAGTCGATGGCGATCACGCGAGAAGTTCATCGTCAGCTTCGATTTTCACTCCGAGGTCGGCCGCTTTCGCACACGGGCACCAAGGAAATTAACACTCCCTCACACGAGGTGGTTCCACGGAATCACTCAACGAAGTAAGGGGCCACAAACCTAACAAATCTAAATTCATTCACTCTCACACTAAAGGAGGATCCACGAAATCTCAATCGCTCAAGGTGGATCCACGAAATCTCTAAATATTCAAACAAGCTAATCTTCCCCACTCCAGGAAATCATAAAGGCAATCAACAATCCAATGTTACACAAACATTGTTCATCATCTTTAATGACATAACCCGGAGCAATGATCAATCACTCTACAGCATAATTGAAAATCAAGGCTACAGGATGCTAATTTTAGTACACATGGAAAATCAAGACTACAGGAATCTAAACAGGGATCCGATTACTTATCCACTGCAACCGTGCATTGTTAACAACACCTACAGGAAATCCAATTACAAGCCACTATTCATCTTCTCTTTCACAGGACAGTTAACAGTAAGCAATTCTTTGGATTACAGGAACCAAGAGGCAAACTCACGCATAAATAGTTTCCATCTCCTTTCATCAACAACAGGTTCAGGGAAACACACAATGCCAGCAACTCTCCAAGGGAGGTAAGCAAAAGCAACAAAACTTATAATATTCAACAACAACCATAAAACGATTATAGAGAGCCCTTTTTATAGGGTTTCAAAACAAAATCGGAAGTCAACGAAGACCTGCACACAACGCTGGTGATGGTTGGACGAACGATCACGGCGAAATCACGATTGCGTCTTTGTGGAGCTCGGAACGTGGCCAGGTGGACGGTCGCTGAAGCTGGCGGTTGTCGAAGGGCGGTTGCTGACCGGGCGGTTGTCGGAGTGGAACATCGTGAAAACTGCATCTCCCGCGGGCGTCAATGGCGGAGACGGAGCGTGCCTGGACCGCGGAATAGGTCAGAGAACGTGGCCGCCGTTTCTTCCAGATCTTGTTGAACCGGGTCGGGTAGGGAATGTGATAATAGCAATATATATATATATATATATATATATATATATATATATATATATATATATATATATATATATATAAGTGTTTATATATAAGATATATATATATACTTATAAAATTTATATGTGTACATATATATTAAGTTTTATCTTATATATATATACACACAAAACACAAATCACAATGCGACCTTTAGGGCCGATAATGGTCTGGACGGGTGCGGCGACGGGCACTTTTGCGACGCCCTGATCTGGGCTGGTCTCCACCAACTCTCCCCCTCTCGAAATCACTCATCTCTGGTGAGTGTTCCGAGCGGTACTGTTGTAGAAGATCAGCATCCATACGCTGTAACTCCTCGGCCAAGACCCAACTGGCCTCGGTCTCTGGTCTGTCATGCCAACGAACCAAGTATCTCTGAAAACCACCATCAGTAGTGGTCACTGCCTCGTCATCCAATATCTGCTCGGGAACTAGAATCTGTCGCGGAAGTCGATCAGTAGCTCTGGGAACTGGTAAAGTAGACTCATCTGGTATCTCATGCTCGACCTGTAAGCTGTCAGTGAAAATGGGAGAAACTGCAGTGGACGTGTCAGTAGCGAAATGAGTATCGGTATGTCCTGAATGTGGCTCCTCACTCTCACTCACCAACCCAAAAGAATTAATTGGAGGAGAAGACAATGGAAAATCTACAGACTCATGCGGGTAATCGTGAAATAAAGTCAGATCGGCTACGTTAAAAACAGGATTTGCTCCCCAAACGGAAGGCATCTCAAGTTCATACGCATTCTGCCCAATCCGTTTCACCACTCTAAAGGGTCCAGTTCTACGGTCAGCTAGCTTCTTTACGGTTCCCGATGGTAACCGTTCTGGATTTATCCGAACCATCACTAAGTCATCCTCTTTAAAACTAGTAGCTCTCTTGTGCTTGTTTGCTTGAGTTGCGTAAAGATCATAAGTACTATGCAACTTTCGCTCAATTTCTTTATGCAAGTCATGCAGATGCAATGCATACTCATGTGCAAACTGGCTAGTCCTAAAGGTGTGTGGTAGTGGTGCTAAATCTAACGGCACTCGTGCAGTGTGACCATGAACAACCTCATTAGGTGATAAACCCGTGGATCTATTCTTCGAATTGTTGTACGCTAACTGGGCGTGTGGAAGAATTAGATCCCAATTTCCCTTGTGATCTCCTACCAAACATCGCAATAAATTTCCTAAACTTCTATTTACAACTTCAGTTTGACCGTCGGTCTGCGGATGATAAGCGGTCGAAAATAGAAGTTTAGTACCTAAAAGTCTCCAGAGTGACTTCCAAAAATAGCTGGTGAACTTAACGTCTCGATCAGTAACGATAGTCTTGGGTATTCCTCGGTGTGCGACAACCTCTTTATAATAAATACGGGCTATGTGAGAGGCGTCATCGGTTTTGTTACAAGGGATGAAGTACGCCATTTTAGAGAACCGATCAACCACGACAAGTATGGAATCATGTTTCCTAAAAGTGCGCGGCAACCCAAGCACAAAATCCATGCTAACATCGTCCCAAGGAATACTGGGGACCGGTAAAGGTGTATATAATCCAGCGGGTTGTTTATTGCCCTTCGCTACCTGACAAGTGCGGCAGCTACTGACAATCTGAGCGATAACCCGCTTCATCCCGGGCCAATAGAAGCGCTCTTCTACTAAGGCTATCGTCTTATCGCGTCCAAAGTGTCCACCTAAGCCTCCGCCATGTAATTCTCATACAATGAAATTTCGTAATGAGGTGCGGGGAATACACAGACGGGTCCCACGAAACAAATATCCGTCTCGAATCAGATAATCAGTCTCATCGTGATGGGGATCCGAACGTATCGCATCATAGATACCGCTAAAATCAGGACAACTAGAATATTCATCCTTGACACGCTCAAATCCTATCACCTGAGTACGCATCTGTGATAGTACAAGGGTGACTCGACTGAGGGCGTCGGCAACCCTATTCTCCGTTCCCTTACAGTGTTTGAGAACGAAGGTGTATTCTTGCAGATATGATACCCACTTAGCCTGTCGAGGGTTCAACTTCTGTTGCGAATTGATATAACGTAACGCCTGAAGATCAGAGTGGAGGACAAACTCCTTAGGCAACAAATAGTGCCTCCAATGACGTAACGTCTGTACAATCGCATAGAACTCGCGCTCATAGTTGGAATAATTCAGCTTCGGGCCTGAGAGCTTTTCACTGAAAAATCCCACGGGGTGACCCTCTTGACTAAGTACACCTCCTATCCCAACTCCTGAGGCATCACAAGATACCTCGAATACCTGACTGAAATCAGGGAGTCTCAAAACAGGTGCAGTGGACATCTTATCCTTGATAATCTCAAAGGATCTAGCTGCCGATGATGTCCACTGAAAACTTCCCTTCTTCGTACATTCAGTAATGGGTGTCATTATCGTACTGAAGTTCTTAATGAATCGACGATAAAATGTGGCTAGTCCGTGAAAGCTACGGACATCGTGAATGTTCTGAGGGGTCGGCCACTCACGAATCGCTCGAACTTTCTCGGGATCCATAGTGATGCCAGCGGAGCTCACTATATATCCAAGAAAGATGACGGACTCAGCCAAAAAAACACACTTCTTCAAGTTGATATACAGTCGTTCGGCTCGCAGGAGCTCAAAAATGGTATGTAGGTGAATCAAGTGATCATCCTCAATCCGACTATATATCAAAATGTCGTCGAAATAAACCACTACGAACTTCCCAATATAGGGTCTAAAGACCTGGGTCATCATCCGAGCGAAAGTACTAGGGGCATTGGATAACCCAAAGGGCATCACAAGCCACTCATAAAGGCCATCCTTCGATTTGAAGGCCGTCTTCCACTCGTCTCCTTCGCGAATGCGAATCTGGTGATAACCACTACGAAGGTCGATCTTAGAGAAGATCGTGGCCCAGTCAACATGTCCAGCATGTCATCCAGTCGAGGTATTGGGAACCGGTATTTCACAGTAATCTTGTTGACAGCACGACTGTCAACGCACATACGCCAAGTACCATCCTTTTTCGGGGCAAGGAGGGCAGGCACCGCACATGGACTAAGGCTATGACGGATAAGCCTCTATCAAGTAACTCTCCGATCTGCTTCTGCAGCTCCTCATGGGCGGCAGGATTCAATCGGTAATGTGGTAAGATGTGGGAGGGAAGCTCCAGGAACGAGATCTATCGCATGCTGAATACATCTCATGGGAGGTAATTCAGCCGGAAGCTCATCAGGGTGTATGTCTTGGAATTCCTCTAAGAGTCTCCTAGCAGGTATAAGGAATAGACTCGTACCTCTCGAGTACGTCAGATGCTGTAGACTACTAAGGCATAAATAAATCCACCATCGAAGCTCTCTCGATGGAAATCAGTGCCTCGTATAATGCTAAGAGTCTTCTTCCTTTCAGTGGAGGAAGAGATTCTTTCACACTACTACTCGTGCGGATGTTGGTGCTGTGGGTCGCACCGGGTTCAACACTACTCTCTTTCCGTCTAATAGAAAGGAGCACGTGTTGGACCTGCCATGTATGAGTACATCTCGGTCATACAACCAAGGTCTCCCTAGTAATACGTGGCACACATTCATAGGCATAACATCACATCAAATCTTATCGGTATACGGACCGATAGTGATGGGCACTAAACATCTCCTAGTCACAGATAAGGTAGTCTTGGTGACCCAAGCTACTTGGAATGGGGAAGGGTGTGGCTCAGCAGTGAGTCCCATGCGGGCTAATGCTGTCTCAGCTATCACATTCATACAACTCCCGCTATCTACTACTAAACGACACACTTTCTCCCCTGCCTTGAAGTAGGCTTGGAAGATGTTCGTCCGCCAATAATCGGCAGATTCCTTTGGTGTAGATAACATACATCTCACCACTAGCACGTCGGGATCTATCTCCTCATCACTAGGCGTACCGTACACTTCATCATTCAAAATGTGTGAGTCTCTCTCGACTCCAACTTCTTCTATAGGCTCATCCTCCTCAGTCATCTCATGAATAACTAGTGTGCCTCTCCTCTTAGGACAATCCCTAGATATATGGCCCATCTGCTGGCACTCATAACATCGGATCTGTGAATGGGTCACAGTTCCCATGGAGGCTTTTCCTTTAGGATCTCTCGTAAAGGTCGAGGTGGGCTTTGAGGCACTCTCCTTACCTTTCCATTCATCTTTCTTTCTTATAAGGAGTGTTTGTTTTATTTTGAGGTTTGAACCGGGAGGTCCTCTTCTGTGCTCCTCTATATCGATGACGATGGATACAGTCTCAGCGAAGGAATAGTGACCATATCGAATCAACTCATCGCGAATCTCAGATCGCAGTCCACACTTAAATTTAGATAATGTATCTCGTGGGTGTTCGACTACGTTGCACCTAATCATAAATCCTTCATCTCAGCTAAATAATCAGAAACTGATTGGACCCTTGACGTAGAGACGTCAGCTCGTCTCGTAGACGGGTCTGGTAGTGCTGGGGAATGTACTGCTCCTCCAATATGGCTTTCATGTGGGCCCAGTGTGTAATGGGAGGGCGTCCATTCCTCTCTATAATACGCTCCTCACCTATCCAAAAGATTTTCGCTCGCCCAGATAATCTCATCTTGCAAACTGAACTTCTGATCTTCCGTCATACGATACCAATCAAAGTTATGTCTCTATGTCTATAACCCAGTCTGAAAAGACCTTGGGATCCATAGATCCATCATAAAGTGGCGGCTCTAACTTTACTACACGTGTAATATCCGGTCGCCTATCCCGGGGAGGATAGTCGTACTCATCGTCGTAAGGATCACGATGGTCTCGACGCCGTGGGGGTGGCGGTCGATGCCAATCTCTCGGTCGATCATCACGATGCATGGCCGGTATAGGCCTACGATGGTCTCGTGGACGTTCTTCTCTAGCTACGTCATTATAGGGTCTCTCCTGATAATGATCTCGCGTACCTAGAAAAGGCTCACGTGGGGTTTCAGGAAAATTTCTCTGGAAATTCCTACCCTGATTATACTCAGACTCATATCTATCTATGGGATTTCTAATCTCCTCCTCGAAAAGAGGGTTTCTCCTAAGTGCAGACCTCTCTCCATAAGGTGGGGGAGCCTCATAATGGGGTCGCACTGAATGCTCATCTCTAGCTAAAGGTGGCATTGACGCTCGAGGGGTACTTCTAAGCTATTCACCCTGACACTAAGGTTTGCTAGACCTTCTCTCATTTGGTAAACACTTTTGGTCATCGTTGCCATTTGGTGGGCAAAAGGTACAAACCACGGGGTGGTTCATTTCCTTCGATCCCTCGACTCGGTTCACCATGTTCAACTCGACGCATCTCCGGGTTTACCTCGTGTAGGTGTTCAGGTGGTGAATTGTGGTGTTGTGAACTCATACTCACTAACCTACCACTACGCAAATGCATGCAATAAAGTACGTAAATGCAATGTTGAAATAATTAATCTCTTCTTTTTTTTTTGACCAATATGTTTAAAACTACGTGGGTTCCTATTCTACACAAGGCGGATCCCAAACTTAGAAAAATTTCGGAACCTCGCTTTGATACCAAATTGATGCAGGATGGTGCGTAGGGTTTACGCACCTGTCGGCTACTTCTAGGAAACCCTGATTATATGCAACGAAATATGATTTTTTTTTAGCAAACAATTGAAGCGGATGTTGCGCGGATTTATGAATTCTAAACAACTTTCACAAAACACGAGAAAGACTATTTGCTTTAAAGAAAAATTTCTTAAATTGAGAGTTCAAATTAAATCCAGGAAGGGAAACTCGCAACTTCGTTCTGTTCCCTTTGTTGCAGCCAAACGGAAATCGTGAACTCCAAATGCGTTCCCGTTTGAAGTTCTCGACGTAGCGTTTGCTGACAAAATTTGACGAAAACCCAGCAATGAGTCTAAATCCTAAGAGAAAATAGAGACACACGCAAGTAAAGGGATAAAAGCTAGTTACCCACGGAAAGAGTCGTCTTTCCGTAACCGAAGTCGATGGCGATCACGCGAGAAGTTCCTCGTCACCTTCGATTTTCACTCCGAGGTCGGCCGCTTTCGCACACGGGCACCAAGGAAATTAACACTCTCTCACACGAGGTGGTTCCACGGAATCACTCAACGAAGTAAGGAGCCACAAACCTAACAAACCTAAATTCATTCACTCTCACACTAAAGGAGGATCCACGAAATCTCAATCGCTCAAGGTGGATCCACGAAATCTTTAAATATTCAAACAAGCTAATCTTCCACTCCAGGAAATCTAAAGGCAATCAACAATCCAGGACAATCATAATCAACAAAACATTCTTCATCATCTGTAATGACCTAACCCGGAGCAATGATCAATCACTCTACAGCCGGAAAACAGGACAATTTCACCCTACAGCAGGATTTACAACTGGAAGCAAACAGTGGCCAAATAAAAATACATCAACCGAATACTAATCTATCATTAGCTACAGGAACAGTAAACACTTTACTATTCATCTTCTCTTAACGGAATCAGACAGCTTTCCCCATGCAGTAATTTCCTAATATACCATTCTCACACAGGAATCAAAATACCAACAATAAAATTCACAATCAGAACGTTCAAGGCACAGAAAACAGTTCAATCTCCATCATCAACAACTGGTTCAGGGAAACACACAATGCCAGCAACTCTCCAAGGGAGGTAAGCAAAAGCAACAAAACTTATAATATTCAACAACAACCATAAAACGATTATAGAGAGCCCTTTTTATAGGGTTTCAAAACAAAATCGGAAGTCAACGAAGACATGCACACGACGCTGGTGATGGCTGGACGAACGATCACGGCGAAATCACGGTTGCGTCTTTGTGGAGCTCGGAACGTGGCCAGGTGGACGGTCGCTGAAGCTGGCGGTTGTCGAAGGGCGGTTGCTGACCGGGCGGTTGTCGGAGTGGAACACCGTGAAAACTGCATCTCCCGCGGGCGTCAATGGCGGAGACGGAGCGTGCCTGGACCGCGGAATAGGTCAGAGAACGTGGCCGCCGTTTCTTCCAGATCTTGCTGAACCGGTCGGGTAGGGAATGTGATAATAGCAATATATATAAGTGTTTATATATAAAATATATTATTATATATACTTATAAAATTTATATGTGTACATATATATTAAGTTTTATCTTATATATATATATACACACAAAACACAAATCACAATGCGACCTTTAGGGCCGATAATGGTCTGGACGGGTGCGGCGACGGGCACTTTTGCGACGCACTGATCTGGGCTGGTCTCCACCACTAACAGTCCTAACACGTGGGTAAGTGGCAGTGGTCAAAACATGGATCTGAATACATAACCAAAACCAGATCCAAAAAGGGCTAAGGGGTCAAACAGTGGCAGCACTAGGGTCCCACACACGCCAACCAAAGCGGGGCAAAAGGCGGTGGTCACAGCTCTCCACATAAAACCACCCCTCTAGAGGCCACCAAAACTCCACCACCTGCCACAACCCAAGAGTCGGCATGCAAAACTTAGCCGAACACCCAATACCACCCCCTAGAGAAAGGAAAAGTCACACTAACAATCCTAAGGAACACATGAGCCCAAGACAGAAATGTCGAGCCCACCCGACGCGGCGCTGAGTAAGCTCCACTCTCGTGACGTCAAGATACTTAGTCGCAAATCCTACACTGGGTGACGGCGTTGAGCGAACTCGGCTCACTCGACGCTGTCGGCGCTTTCCACCTAGGGTAAACGTAAGTTTTAGTTAGACCGCACCCTACACCCTCTCAACACGCGAAAAACAGAGAGTTGGAAATTTAATCTCAACCCGCCGTTCCATCCTAATACTACTCGGACTACCGCAACTAAACCTAAATTACCACTACCGCAGCCTCACACTAACTCTAACTACCCACTGTACACCAAACCTCAGACAAAGAGAGAACAGTGATTTAATAAAAGACAAACAAAGTAACAGCCCATGGCTGAAATGAGGGAAAAGAAAAGCATCCTATTGTTCTAACTTTCTAAGGAGGAAAAAAAAAATGAAGAATACAGAATCATTGCACAGGAAAATGGAAACAGAGCAAGAGTTAGAATAATTTGGCAAGGGCAAGGGAGCCACTTGCCTCTACCTCTCCGGAAAAACAACAGCCACACCATCGCTTGGCTCCGGCGGCAAGATCGGCCACCTAGCAGCCAAAGCTGAAACTTGAGCGAAGAAAAGAAATCAGATATTTACAATTCCTGGAATCAAACCCTAAATCAAGAAAAATTTACATGGAAGGGAAGATCTAGACGAGAGCAATCCAAATCCGCTATCACACGAGAAAAACGGGCTCTAACCCTCCCGAAATCGCCGGCCAAAACAACCACCGCCTCCTCTCAAAACCCTTCCGCTGGAAGCTCTCCAGACTCGAGAACGAAGAAAAATGAGGAGGAAAAACGGTTCACGGCAACAAAAGATGATTTCAGGAGAAAAGTACGGAACACGCCCAAGACACGCTCGTGACACGGTCCGACACGCCCGTGTCACGGGGCGTGTACTAACTCGACGAACGTCGACCTCCACTCGACGGAAAACGGGACACGCCCCTGACACGCCCGTGACACGGCCCGACACGCCCGTGTCACGGGGCGTGTGCTCACACACCTACCCACACGACGAAAGTCGATCTCCGCTCGACGAAACAGGTGACACGCCTGTGACACGCCCGTGTCACAGGCCGTGTACCAACTCGAACACCGCCCAACGATCGTGGAGCGCCGATCGTCGAACAGAGAGACACGCCCCGTGTCACGCCCGTGTCCGATAGGACACGCCCGTGACCCGGCCGTGTTCTCACCAAAACACCGTCTGACGACCGTCGAGCGCAGCTCGACGAACCGAAGGGGGACACGCTCTGTGACACGCCCGTGTCACAGGCCGTGTTCCTACCAAAAGCGCTCGTCGACCGGAAACCGTCGACCACAGGGAAAAGAGCTCTACCCGAGCACGACACGCCCTGGGTCACGCCCGTGACCCAGGCCGTGTCACCCAAACTTACACAAAAAAAGGAAACCTGCTAACTCCTTAGCAAAAGTTAAGGCACCGCCTACAAGCTCAGCAACAGCAGACCACGCACAGTACATCAAATATTATATTACAAATATTACAGCTAACCAAACAATCGTCGAAACGACGCGAAAACGATCGATCCCGGACTCCGACCAGAACTCGCACCGTAGCTAAAACACACATGCTACGAAAACAACGGTGAGGTCGAAAACAACATCCGACGATCGCAGACTCGGGCTAACACCTCCCGAAGCCAAAACACAAGCATTTCCCTAAGAGGCCAGCCGAGTCACCAAAACAGACTCCGGCTAGCTGGGGAAAACTTGCCAACAAGCTACAACCAGGAACCTAAGGAGCTAAGACCACGCTCTACAACGGCAAAGGGCCGGAAGTGCGTCATCGTAACGCCAATCCAATATCAAACAAAACAAAGAAAAACCGGGGCGTTACAGCCACTCCCCCTAAAAGAAAGTTTCGCCTCGAAACTTTACTCACAACACTCCTATGAAGAAGGAGAGAGAAAGAGCCGGAAAAAGGTTATATATAAATAAATAAAACAAAACATACCCGGCACAAGATCAGGGAAACAGATGAGGGTGAGCCTCCCTCATAGCCGACTCCAATTCCCAAGTCGCGCTTTCTACATCCTGATTCCTCCATAAAACTTTAACCATAGGAATAGACTTCTTCCGCAACGCACGATCCTGAGAGTCCAGAATGCGGACAGGCACCTCCACATAAGAAAGATTCGGCTCCAACTGAGGCACAGAATCCAAAACCTGCATGTCATTCATCACACATTTCCGCAGCTGACTGACGTGGAAGACATCATGCACGCCAGAGAAATTTGCGGGCAAAGCCAGCCTATAAGCTGATATCCCAATCCGCTCAACAATCGGAAACGGCCCCACGAACCTCGGGTCCAACTTCCTGTTCTTGCCAAAACGCTTGACTCCGATCAACGGGGAGACCTTTAAGAACACTGAGTCCCCCACCATAAATTTCAAGTCCGATCTACGCCGATTGGCGTTTTTCTCATATCTCTCCTGGGCTATCCGAAGCTTTTCCCGTATAAGCTTCACAGCGGTTTCCATCTCCTCGAGTGCTTCTGGACCCAACAAAGTCTCTCGCCAACCTCAGCCCAAAACAAGGGAGTCATGCAGCGCCTCCCATACAAAGCTTCAAAAGGAGCCATTTGCAAGCTTTCTTGATAACTGTTGTTATACGCAAATTCCATAAGCCGCAAGTGCTCATCCCACGCTCCTCCGTGGTCCAGAACATAGCATCGGATCATATCTTCCACAATCTGATTCACTCGCTCCGTCTGACCATTGGTCTGCGGATGATAAACCGTGGAATATCTCAAATCTGTACTCAACCCTTCTTGAAGGCTCTTCCAAAAACGAGACGTAAACCTGGAGTCTCGATCTGATATGATACTCACGGGTACACCATGCAATCTAATAACCTCATCCAGATACAGCTCGGCTATCTTTCTCATCGGATAATCGATCTTAAATGGTACGAAGTGAGCACACTTCGTCAATCTGTCTACGATCACCCAAACTGAATCATGCCCCTTAGGAGATCTCGGTAAGCCTGTAATGAAATCCATCGAGATACTCTCTCACTTCCACATCGGAATCTCCAAGGGAGTCAGCTTGCCACCAGGCCTCCCATGGTCGGCTTTCACACGCCTGCAAGTGAAACACTCTGAAACAAATCTGGCTATATCCTTCTTCATCCCACACCACCAGGCGATCTGTTTTAAATCATGATACATCTTGGTAGACCCTGGATGGTAGGCAACACTAGATCCGTGAGCTTCTCTGCACACCATATCCCGGATATCTCCAACTGCGGGGATGCAAAACCTGCCACGATACTTCAAGGTACCCGCATCATCTACAGAGAAATCTGGTAGCTCACCTTTTTCAGCTCGAAGGTACAAATGCAGAAGATCGGGATCATCCTTCTGATGCAGTCTCGTAAGCGCAATCCACGAAGGTTCTGCCACTGTCAAGCTACTCTGCGAATCGCAGCTTCCCACAGAAATGTCCATCAAAAGAAACTCTTCCACTAGACGCTCGGCGGAGAGATTGAAAATCTTACCTGACTTCCGACTCAGGGCATCGGTCACCACATTCGCTTTACCCGGATGGTACTGAATTTCAACATCATAGTCGGCCACGTACTCCAACCACCGCCGCTGGCGCAGATTCAATTCTTTCTGAGTGAAGACATACTTCAGACTCTTATGATCCGTGAAAATCTTGCACTGCGCGTCGTATAGCAAATGCCTCCACAATTTCAACGCATAGATCACAGCTGCAAACTCCAGGTCATGCGTAGGGTAATTCCTCTCGTGAGTCTTTAGCTGCCTCGACCCGTACGCAATCACCTTCCCGCCCTGCATCAAAACGCAGCCCAGTCCGACATGCGACGCATCCACATATATATCATACTCACTATCTTCAGTAGACAAAGACAAAATTGGAGCTAAACATAACCCTTTTTTTATTCCTCAAAAGCCTCCTCACACTTGTCATCTCATATGAAGGCTGCATTCTTCTGCGTCAACCTGGTCAACGGCGCAGACAAAGTGGAGAATCCCTCTACAAATCTTCTATAATATCCAGCCAAGCCCAAGAAGCTTCTGATCTCTTTGGGAGTAACAGGCCTCGCCCATTCCATAACAGCAGCGATCTTTTCTGGGTCCACCGATATTCCCTCCTTATTCACCACGTGGCCGAGAAAAGAAACTTGAGGCAACCAAAATTCGCATTTGCTCAGCTTGGCGTATAGCTTATGGTCTCTCAGAGTCGTCAAGACCAGTCGCAAATGCCGATCATGCTCCTCCGCATCTTTAGAATACACCAAAACATCGTCTATAAAGACAATCACAAACTTATCCAGGAAGTCCTTGAAAACTCTGTTCATCAGATCCATAAAAGCTGAGGGCGCATTAGTCAAACCAAATGACATAACCAAAAACTCGAAATGCACATGACGAGAGCGGAACGCCGTCCGCGGAACATCTGACTCCCGAATCCTCAACTGGTGATAGCCCGAACGAAGATCTATCTTGGAAAACACGGCACTACCACGCAGTTGGTCAAACAGATCGTCAATTCGAGGCAAATGGTACCTGTTCTTAATAGTAACCTTGTTCAGCTCTCTATAGTCGATGCATAGCATCATCGACCCATCTTTCTTTTTAACGAACAACACTGGTGCCCCCCAAGGTGAAGAACTCGGCCTTATGAAACCTTTTGCCAACATCTCATCCAGCTGAATTTGCAACTCTTCCAGCTCTCGCGGGCCATCCGGTACGGCGCCTTTGCAATAGGACGCGTGCCTGGCTCCAAATCTATAACAAACTCGACATCTCGATCGGGTGGAAGACCGGGAGAACATCAGGAAACACATCAGAGAAGTCACATACCACAGGAATCTCTTCCAAACGCGACACTCTAACAACTGTCCCTACCAGAGAGACCACACAGGCAGAACAACCAGAATCAAGCAACTTCCGAGCACGCACCGCAGAAATGACTGGAGACTCCTGGAGAGAATACCCATAAACGCTCTCTGGCTGACCGTTGTCCTTGACGAAGTCCAAACGCTTACCCTTGCACTGGATCACAGCATCGTACCTTGACAACCAGTCCATGCCCAAGATAACATCGAAGTCCTCCAGGTCAATCACCTTCAGATCTGCCTTGGCTAGAAAATCCCCCAACAAAATCGGACAATCAAGGACACCCAGGTCCGTAACCACAGAGTCACCGGAGGGGAACTTAACGCAAAAGGCACCACCAACACGATCTAGGCCCAAACTGAACCGCTCCACGAAGGCTCTAGCCACAAACGAGTGGGTAGCGCCGAATCGAAGAGAACGCGCGCCCAGCGGTTCTTTACCTTAAATCGTCCTACAAATAGCGCACGCATCTAAGGAAACAAACGCAAAAAACGAAACTACAACCAAATGGGAAACATAACGAAACGACTGGGGAGGAGTCGAATCTGAAATAACCTGGGTCGAAGTCTGCGCTTCGTCTGCCGAGAGCACATTCAGCTTCCCCTTTCCTCTATCCAATTGCTGAGGCGGTGGCAAAGCCTGGAGGGGAACTGGCTGCAGAACAGGCTGGAACTGTGGGCACTTTGTCTTGAGATGGCCCTTCTGGCCGCACTGAAAACAGACCTTATCTTTTAACCAGCAACGGGCAGCCTCATGCCCCTTCCTTCCACATAAGGCACATACCAAGTCTCCTCTGGGAGCACCCTGAATCGCATGCACCTGGTCCTTCTTCTGCGCTCCCAACCTTTTGAAACACTTCTCAAAGGGGTGGCCTGGCCGGCCACAGAAACTACAAACCTCTTTGTTCCTCTTTCTCGAGACAGCATCAGGTTCCTGAGGGCTCTTCCCTCCAACAGACTTCCGCTTATCCTTCCTCAACTGCTGGCCCCTATTCTTGGCATTCTCAATGGCCTCAACTCTCAAGGCAGCTTCAACTACGCTGACATAACTGACTGCTCCGTAGGCATTTGCTAACTGCTGAATGTCGCTTCTGAGTCCACCAAGGAATCGCTTAACTCGGTCTGCTTCAACACTCACCAGACCAGGGGCAAACCGACTCAACTTACTAAACTCAATCTCATACTCACTAACCGTGAGTTTCCTCTGCTTCAAATGGAGAAAGTCATTCATCATCGGTCCCTCTCGACTGAAGGCAAAAACTTACTCAACAGCATCACCTTAAATGACTCCCAGAGCATCCTGCCACCAAGCTTTCTTTCTCCCTCAGCCACCAATTCTTTGCTAAGCCCTTGAGCTGGTAGGCAGCGAGCATCACTCTCTGATCGTCCGTAATCCCTGAGTAAGAGAACATCTCCTCAATGGTAATCAGTCAGTCATCCAAAATCATGAAATCTGCTTGCCCATCATAAGTAGGGGGTCTCAGCCGCTGAAACTGGGATATAAACGCCATCTCCGGGGGCACCACCACCAAAGGCACGGGAGGAGCAGGAGGGGTAGGAACAGCTACCCCCTCAGCGGGGTCCGGAACTCTCGGGGGCTGTCCCGCCACCACTGCTACAAGGGACTGAATCTGGGCCTGCATAGCCACCACCTGCCTCGATAAGGCCTCATTGCTCTGCCGCAGGTTTTCTACCAACGCCTCGCTCTGCGCTCCTGACGTCTCACCCTCGGATTGGGGGGTCGATCTCGTCGCAGGACGTCTCGCCATCCTATAATCGCACAAGTTTTAGACAAAACCTAGTGCAACAGCTAGAACAAAACTACCCGGTACAGACAAACACTTAAATATGAACTTCAACTGCAAAACTTGCTCTGGGAGTTGTTTTTATCATGATGATGTTATGCTTAACCTAAGATGGTTCACCACCATCATACTAACTCATGTGCCTAAACCATGAATGCATGTATTTGTATTCTTTTTGACTCAAAATCATGTGTGTACATATGTCATCTTGCAAATCTTTACCTTGGCACGTTGTGATTATGAAATGTTATATTATGCATGATGTGCTATGCATTCTAAAAAAAAGGGCCTTAATGCATGTCATGGGCGGCGTACACATGAAAATGTTATGCATCTCATACTACATAACATTCCCATGCAACGAGAAAAGAAAACGTGCTAGCCGCATTCATGTGGTGAGGTTATGCATCTCATACTACATAACTCTCACATGTTGCCTCCTATGGTGGATCCATATACGAACACATATTATGCATCTCATACTACATAATATGCCCCGTATACTTCTTTATGCTCATGAGTGTAGTGTTCGTGTTTTAGCCAAGACGTGCTGATGACATATCGGTGTGTGTATGGTATGACGCTAACCACTAATGCAAACAAGGGAAAGGTTGCCCGACCATTTGTCAAGCAACCTCCCTCTGATACCAACTGTCACAACCCGCATTTTCTCAACGATAAAATCGTATCAGAGCAAGAGAAAACACGTGTCGTGATGCCACGTCGTGCAGGGGATAACTGCACACGCTCAGGCAAAACTTCAGACCTTTGATTTTAAGGAAGTTCGTTGATTAATTATGAAAGAAAACCGGTTATGTTGAAAGGCCGCATCCCTCGGCACGGTGGATCAGCTAGTCCACAATAAAAGTATATTTATACGCAGCAGAAAATACTTTGATTCAATTAAGTTGACATCTTAAATGAGCATAAGTGTCCCCGAGGGACAACTCATGGTATGCACGACTCTAAAGTGGATATAATATATATAGGAAAGATAGTCTTTTTACGCTAAGGAAATATAGTGTCTTCGTTTTATAAATATGTTATGTATGATGTACATATAATAATGTTTTAGGGTTTAAAAATATCTAACATGCAACATAGCATAAATCCTTCCCAAAAGCAAGTAAACAACCACAAATAGGCAAAAACAACAGTTTAAGTTCATACCCAGCATCGCAAGAAGCCACCAGTGGGCGCCAACAACCTGACACAAATCCACTGGTGAGTATGTATGTCTATACAGAAAGGTAAAGAACTACCTCACAAAATTGGGGATCCGCTAGCTCAGCTACCCAAGAGGCCACAAACCAGCCCCTCCAAAAGAACTAGCCGCTGAACCGGCTACAACCTGTACCTGAGGCATTCAAGAAAAGAACACTTCAGCAAGAAAATAAACAAAAAGGTAAATAGAGCATTAGATTAATGAGCAAATAAAAGAAGGGTTTACCAACCCGGCAACAAACTGCTATAAGCAAAAGAGAGGGCATGACAGTAAGAAAAGAGTATTGTCTAAAGCACAACAAAGCACACCAAGTGCGAGCAATAAAAGCAACATGCCCTACAAGGAGTCTGCAACAGCAACATGACATAAACCGAAATCATAAACAGGAAAAAGGACTAACAGTCCTAACACGTGGGTAAGTGGCAGTGGTCAAAACATGGATCTGAATACATAACCAAAACCAGATCCAAAAAGGGCTAAGGGGTCAAACAGTGGCAGCACTAGGGTCCCACACACGCCAACCCAAACCGGGGTAAAAGGCGGTGACCACAGCTCTCCACATAAAACCACCCCTCTAGAGGCCACCAAAACTCCACCACCTGCCACAACCCAAGAGTCGGCATGCAAAACTTAGCCGAACACCCAATACCACCCCCTAGAGAAGGGAAAAGTCACACTAACAATCCTAAGGAACACATGAGCCCAAGACAGAAATGTCGAGCCCACCCGACGCGGCGCTGAGTAAGCTCCACTCTCGTGACGTCAAGATACTTAGTCGCAAATCCTACACTGGGTGACGTCGTTGAGCGAACCCGGCTCACTCGACGCTGTCGGCGCTTTCCACCTAGGGTAAACGTAAGTTTTAGTTAGACCGCACCCTACACCCTCTCAACACGCGAAAAACAGAGAGTTGGAAATTTAATCCCAACCCGCTGTTCCATCCTAACTACTCGGGACTACCGCAACTAAACCTAAATTACCACTACCGCAGCCTCACCCTAACTCTAACTACCCACTGTACACCAAACCTCAGACAAAAGAGAGAACAGTGATTTAATAAAAGACAAACAAAGTAACAGCTCATGGCTGAAATGAAGGAAAAGAAAAGCATCCTATTGTTCTAACTTTCTAAGGAGGAAAAAAAATGAAGAATACAGAATCATTGCACAGGAAAATGGAAACAGAGCAAGAGTTAGAATAATTTGGCAAGGGCAAGGGAGCCACTTGCCTCTACCTCTCCGGAAAAACAACAGCCACACCACCGCTTGGCTCCGGCGGCAAGATCGGCCACCTAGCAGACCAAAGCTGAAACTTGAGGGAAGAAAAGAAATCAGATATTTACAATTCCTGGAATCAAACCCTAAATCAAGAAAAACTTACATGGAAGGGAAGATCTAGACGAGAGCAAGCCAAATCCGCTATCACACGAGAAAAACGGGCTCTAACCCTCCCGAAATCGCCGGCCAAAACAACCACCGCCTCTCTCAAAACCCTTCCGCTGGAAGCCCTCCAGACTCGGGAATGAAGAAAAATGAGGAGGAAAAACGGTTCACGGCAACAAAAGATGATTTCAGGAGAAAAGTACGGAACACGCCCAAGACACGCCCGTGACACGGTCCGACACGCCCGTGTCACGGGGCGTGTACTAACTCGACGAACGTCGACCTCCACTCGACGGAAAACGGGACACGCCCCTGACACGCCCGTGACACGGCCCGACACGCCCGTGTCACGGGGCGTGTGCTCACACACCTACCCACACGACGAAAGTCGATCTCCGCTCGACGAAACAGGTGACACGCCCTGTGACACGCCCGTGTCACAGGCCGTGTACCAACTCGAACACCGCCCAACGATCGTGGAGCGCCGATCATCGAACAGAGAGACACGCCCCGTGTCACGCCCGTGACCCGGCCGTGTTCTCACCAAAACACTGCCTGACGACCGTCGAGCGCAGCTCGACGAACCGAAGGGGACACGCCCTGTGACACGCCCGTGTCACAGGCCGTGTTCCTACCAAAAGCGCTCGTCGACCGGAAACCGTCGACCACAGGGAAAAGAGCTCTACCCGAGCACGACACGCCCTGGGTCACGCCCGTGACCCAGGCCGTGTCACCCAAACTTACACAAAAAAAGGAAACCTGCTAACTCCTTAGCAAAAGTTAAGGCACCGGCCTACAAGCTCAGCTACAGCAGACCACGCACAGTACATCAAACATTACAAATATTACAGCTAACCAAAACAATCATCAAAACGACGCGAAAACGATCGATCCCGGACTCCGACCAGAACTCGCACCGTAGCTAAAACACCCATGCTACGAAAACAACGGTGAAGTCGAAAACAACATCCGACGATCGCAGACTCGGGCTAACACCTCCCGAAGCCAAAACACAAGCATTTCCCTAAGAGGCCCAGCCGAGTCACCAAAACAGACTCCGGCTAGCTGGGGAAAACTTGCCAACAGGCTACAACCAGGAACCTAAGGAGCTAAGACCACGCTCTACAACGACAAAGGGCCGGAAGTGCGTCATCGTAACGCCAATCCAATATCAAACAAAACAAAAAACCGGGGCGTTACAATAGGCCACCTCCGACCCTGCTTCTCCGGCGACTGCTTCTCCGGCGACTGCTTCTCCGACGACGGCTTCCCTCAACACGCCGGCCCTGCTTCTCCGGCGATAGGCCACCGCCGACCCCGTTCGATCCCAGCCCTCCTTCTCCGGCGGTATGTAGATATGAATTTTTCCCTTTCCGATTTTTGCTCTCTCCGCCGACCCCGTCCGACCCCGTCCGACCCGCTTTCATCTTGTGTTTTTTCGATTTCACATCTTGCAGGATCCATTGCTCCTACCACCGACATCAATTTCACATCTTCCAGATCTCATAGAAGTTCTTCCCGATTCCAGTTGTCCCGCTTCCTTTCAGGTACTTGTGTTTATGGATTTTTTTATATGTGTTGTATGAATGTGTGTATGGTTCTATGAATGTGTGTGTGTATGGTTGTATGAATGTGTGTGTGTGGGTGTGTGGATGTGTGCATGGTTGTATATGTGTGTATGATTGTATGAATGTGTGTGTGTGTTTGTGTGTGTATATGGATGGATGTGTGTGTGTGTGTTTTGTGTTATTTTTATGTGTGCATGGTGTGTGTGTGTTTGTTTGTTTATGTGTGTGTGTTTTTTTGTGAATGTGTATGAGTGTGGATGTGTGTGTGTGGTGTGTTTGTTTTTTTTGTGATTGTGCGTGTGTTTTTTTTATGTGTGTGTTTTTTTTATGTGTGTGTGGTTGTATGTATGAATGTGTATGTGTGTGTTTTTTTTTTGGATAAGTATGAGTGTGTGCATAAGACTTTGTGGATGAGAATGGGTGTGTGAATGAGTAAGGATATGTGTGTGTGTATGTGTTTTGTTTTTTTTATGTGTGTATGGTTATATGTGTGTGTGTTTTTGTACTTTTGGTTGGGTATGTATGGTTGTATGAATGTGTGTGTGTGGGTGTGTGGATGTGTGCATGGTTGTATATGTGTGTATGGTTGTATGAATGTGTGTGTGTGTATATGGATGGATGTGTGTGTGTGTATATGGATGGATGTGTGTGTGTGTTTGTGTTATTTTTATGTGTGCATGGTGTGTGTGTGTTTGTTTGTTTATGTGTGTGTGTTTTTTTTGTGAATGTGTATGAGTGTGGATGTGTGTGTGTGGTGTGTTTGTTTTTTTTTTTTTGTGATTGTGCGTGTGTGTGGATGTGTGTGTGACTGTGTGAGTGTGTGTTTGTTTTTTTTGTGTGTGTGGTTGTATGTATGAATGTGTGTGTGTGTTTGTTTTTTTTGGATAAGTATGAGTGTGTGCATAAGACTTTGTGGATGAGAATGGGTGTGTGAATGAGTAAGGATATGTGTGTGTGTATGTGTTTGTTTTTTTTATGTGTGTATGGTTATATGTGTGTGTGTTTTTGTACTTTTGGTTGGGTATGTATGGTTGTATGAATGTGTGTGTGTGGGTGTGTGGATGTGTGCATGGTTGTATATGTGTGTATGGTTGTATGAATGTGTGTGTGTGTATATGGATGGATGTGTGTGTGTGTGTGTTGTGTTATTTTTATGTGTGCATGGTGTGTGTGTGTTTGTTTGTTTATGTGTGTGTGTTTTTTTTTTGTGAATGTGTATGAGTGTGGATGTGTGTGTGTGGTGTGTTTGTTTTTTTGTGATTGTGCGCGTGTGTGGATGTGTGTGTGGGTGTGTGTTTGTTTTTTTTATGTGTGTGTGGTTGTATGTATGAATGTGTGTGCGTGTTTGTTTTTTTTGGATAAGTATGAGTGTGTGCATAAGACTTTGTGGATGAGAATGGTGTGTGAATGAGTAAGGATATGTGTGTATGTATGTGTGTTTGTTTTTTTATGTGTGTATGGTTATATGTGTGTGTGTTTTTGTACTTTTGGTTGGGTATGTATGGTTGTATGAATGTGTGTGTGTGGGTGTGTGGATGTGTGCATGGTTGTATGAATGTGTGTGTGTGTGTTGTGTGTGTATATGGATGTGTGTGTGTGTGGTGTTTTGTTATTTTTATGTGTGCATGGTGTGTGTGTGTTTGTTTGTTTGTTTGTTTGTTTATGTGTGTGTGTTTTTTTTTTTGTGAATGTGTATGAGTGTGGATGTGTGTGTGGGTGTGTTTGTTTTTTTTTGTGATTGTGCGTGTGTGTGGATGTGTGTGTGGGTGTGTGTTTGTTTTTTTATGTGTGTGTTGTATGTATGAATGTGTGTGTGTGTATGTGTGTTGTTTTGGTTATGTGGTGTTATTGTATGATGTGTGTGTGTGAATGTGTGTGTGTGTGTACGTATGTGTGTGTGTTAGGCTTTTTTGTGTATGTGTGTATGATTAGTAATTCTTATTTTAATTTTATTAGTTTATAGCATAATGGTAAACCAAAGGAAGGAGGAATCGTAGCGAGTTGGGAGTCAGGTAAAGTGACGTTATTTTGTGATCTCAATCGCGAGCCGCGTATATTCCCTTCGAGGTGGCTCAGCCGTTGCTCGCTAACAATCCTTTCCTCCAGCATCTCGCGCAACATGAGCTTGTATTTCTGCAGAACATTGGCCATCCGCTTCTTCATTCCTTCATGATCGCTCGAGTCGCCTAAAAATTCTTCGACCATGTTGGGTGAGGGCGGCGGTGAGTAGGTTTCCATTTCAAAAGTTTCTTCAGCTTCATAGGCCCCCAGATTGTCTATGAGAAATAAGGTCGCGGAGATGAGATTCAGCACGACAAACAACGGGGGGGGGGGGGGGCGAGTGCTCCGACTAACCTTGCCGGTCAGTCAACTTCTTCTTCGGGTAATGGCGAGAGGAGCTCGGCTAACCTTGGAAGGGTTCGTTGAAGGGGAGAGTAACCGATTTCCCCATACCCGGGCGAGAGCGTTCCCGGTCAGGAAGTAAGATATAAGGAGGAACGAAAATTTCGACAGCATCTTTCATCGCGGGAGCTGAGCCTGGAGAAGGGTCACGAAGGGGCACATGGGACGCCGACTTCAGGGGGAGGTCTCCCAGGTCGGTAGCCCCGAAGGGAGAAACTACAAAAAATAACATGAGATCAGCTCGGCGAGTAAATGAAGCAAATCGGCGGGGCGACAACGAATGAATCACCTAACGACAACATGAGAGTAGTGGGGGTGGTGTGAGTGTTCGCGACATCTACAGGGGAAGTTCCCTGGACTGTCGGGCGGCCTAAGTCCTTGCAAGGGGATTTGCCCAGATCCGTCGGGACCCCCCTCCCCCCCCCCCCCGAAGTCCTTTTCCTTGGAATGATCCTCATGCAAAAGTTTACAGAACGGTCATATCCCGGTCTTCCGGATGGCACAAATGAGCAGAGTTGTGGGAACCTGAATTTCACCGGGAGGAGTGAGCTCATGACCAGGTGTGGAAAGAGGAGCGTTACCGGGGGAGGGCTTGTCAGTCGTCAGGTCAAGCTTGACCTTCGTGGCCGACTTCCGCTTCAGCGGCGAACCCGAGAATCTGGGAGAAAGCCAGGGCATGAGCTCGGTGGTGCCGGACTTATTTCGCTCCCACACCGCTGCAAGTTTATCTTGGAGTTCTTTGGAAAGTGACATCCCGTGGCAAGAGTGGGAATCGAGAGGGGAAATGATGGAAGACAGGGTTCACCTTGTTCACCCCCCCCCCAGTCCGAAGTATATATAGATCGTTGGGGGGAATCACCGAAGGATTCTCACAAAAGTCAGTGGTCACTCGTCAAATACCAGAGGTTGTACTTTTCTTTACAAGCCTAAGTTATCAAAGGCGCAAGGCGCACCGAGGCGCAAAGGGCCCCTGAAGCTTAGGAGCAAGGCGCAGGCGCGCGCCTGAGGCACGTGAGGCGCAAAAATGGGGGAAAAAAAATTGAGCGAATTGAGCGCCCAATTCGCTGAAATTGAGCGATTTGGGCGCCCAATTCGCTGAAATTGAGCGATTTGGGCGCCCAATTCGATGAAATGTGTGAATTGGACGCCCAATTCGCTGAAATTGAGCGAATTCGCGGAATTTCAGCGAATTGGGCGCCCAAATCGCACAATTTCAGCGAATTGGGCGCCAAATTCGCACAATTTCAGCGAATTGGGCGCCCAAGTGCGCCTAGGGGGTGTCTAGGGTGTGCCTAAGATCATGTTTTTGCCCATATCAAATTTTTTAAAAAAAATACCTTGAAAGCCCCGGCCGCGCCTTTGGTGCGTCTGGGAGCCTGTAAGACGCGCCTGGGCGCGCCTGAGGCGCGCCTGGGGCACATCGCCCGCCTCAGCTGTGTAGAGTCGCGGCGGGCTGCGCCTGGTGCGCCCGGCGCCTCAGGCGCGCCTAGGCGCGCGCCTTGACAACTATGTTACAAGCTTGTGACAATCTCGCAAAGAGCGGGGATTGTGTACAACCCCGTATTCAGAGAGTGGGGCCCTCATAAGTGGAGTCGAGGCTAGGAAGGGCCATTCAGGTTAAGGCGACCTGAGTGGGCGAGTGGTTGGGTCTCTCCCAGCTCGCGAGTGACTAGGTCTCGCCTAGCTCGCATGCGGTATAGACCGAGAGCAAGCAAGGGGCGAGTGAGATGTTTCGACTCGCACTCGCTCGGAGTCAGGGCAGGCGGCGAGTGCGAGTCTCATCAAGCACTTGCCGCCCCAGGCGAGTGGTAAACTCTCTCAACAGTTTTCTCCTAGATGAATCCCAATTTGGCTTGCAAATAGCCTCTCCAAAAAGCGAGGTTTTGCTATGGGCAGACCACTTTTGGCTGCGTATAGTAGAACCGAAAGGCAGGATCCCGCTATTGGCAGTCCAGACTCGAAAAACTATAAATAGACCCTTAAGGGCACCTTTGGAGGGGATCTATTTCTTTGGCTTCTTCCTCCTCTGCTCAGCTTTGGTTGGTTTCCAGTGCCCTCCAAGGTGCTTAGCTTCAGCATTGGATTAGGAGGGGAAGGTCTCTTCGATCTTCCGGGTGTGTGACGGGACCTCCTCGCTGCAGCTCTGGGTATGTCCCTTGGTTCTTAGCCACTGGTCAAGTGTTCTGGCTCAGGAGAAGTAGGTGTGCGCTACACCCTTTGGGTCCGAACTCTTCTCGAGACCGAGTTCCGGTTTCAACGTATATACTCCAATCTGCCAGATCAAACATGTAGTTCTAGATTATAACTTCACTGTAAAAATAAGTTTGAAGTTGAGACTTTAAGCAGATCAGCTCCAATCGATGCTCTCACTACAGCCCTCCCATAAGCCAGACTTCATTACACCAAGGGACAAGATCAGACTAAAGAAAAATACGTACTGTGTTAAGTGTAGAAAACAAGATCGAAATCACTCAAAATCTCCACTCTCGCCCTTCGTTAATTTCCACCGTTACTCTCATAAACGAATCCCCTGCTTGCTTCAATATTCAAAGTAAATCAAAGCCCGTACAGCAGAAATTCATCTGAGTTTCGGCTTGCTTTAAAATCAATTAGGACGAATAACTATTTGTTAGAACGACCGGGAAAAAACATTCCAAATTGTAGATAAATAAATAACTAAAATATGTAAATCAGTGGTCGAGCAGAAGATAATTGGAAGGAAATCTTGCTATATATATAAAAAAACAAGCCAATCCTAGAAGAGACGCCGATGAGTATACCTGTACATGAAAATGTCGCGTCCGGATCGGAGAAGCCCCTTGCATAGGGCGCAAGCCCTAAGGAACGGAGCCGCATCAACTGCAGCCGCGTAGTCGGCTGAGCTCCGTCGCATCCCTCCATTCGAAACCATCGTGCTCAGACTCAGAGGAGACGCCGCCGTCAGATGCTGACGCCGATCGCTATTCCGTGTCCGTGGCCGCTAGGCAGCTGATTCCCGTCACCGGCCCGGGGAACCTCGAGATCGGAAGGCTTTGATGCCTCCGATGCTGTTCTCAGTTCGACCACAACATCCTTCATGCTCGTCGTCCGCTTCAAAGCCGGCCGGGGCCTCTTTCCTAGTAGCATCTTAGAGAGAGAGAGAGAGAGAGCAGTTTTGCGAGGGGGCGGGGGAAGCGGAAATAAAGGAAAGGCCGACGGGCCTGTGTTGCTCAGTGGCCACCAGTGCATCCCTGTTACCACTTCAGCTGCTTCCTTGCCGCGCCGATTATTTTTGTTCATTCTTAAGTGCAACCGGTTATTTTGCAAGCCGCATCTTAAAATATTCTAATTTTTCACGTCTTTTTGAAATACGCCTTGTACATGCAATATCAAGAAAAGTGTTTAACACGAAAGTTGTAGGTCTAGATGAGATCTACAACTTCAGTGTTGATCACTTTTCCTAAAATGCATGTACAAGGGGTACTTTGAAAATATGACCAGATTTTGTGTTTTTTTGAAATACGCCTTGTACATGCAATTTCAGGAAAAATGTTCAACACTAAAGTTTTAGATCTCTTCGATATCTACAACTTTCGTGTTGAACATTTTCCTGAAATTGCATGTACAAGACGTATTTCGAAAAGACGCGAAAAATTGAGAGATTTTGAGGTGCGACCAGCCAATTACGGGTTGCAGTTAACAATCACCTTATTTTTGGTGTTTATAATGACAACCTCTATGTGAATATTGGCAGCCAAAGATAATGACAGCCTAAATATAGCTATTGACAGCCCGATGGATACTAACAGCCCAAAAAATTAAATGTTTAAATAGACATTTTTAGAAAAAGTGTCTAACATGAAAGTTGCAGATCTCGACGAGATCTACAAATTTCATGTTGGACACTTTTTCTAAAAATGTCATATATTAGGCTTATTTTTAAAAGGCGCGGAACCCGAATGATTGCCTAAAATATAGCTATTGACAGCCCCCCAGATCCTTGTTGTGCGAGACTGCTTAGGACGAATGAGAGCAAGGATTTTCTCTGTTTACTTTTGTGGCGGGAACGATGGCGAACAGTGATAGCCTTGAGGCGACGAATGATTGCGCCCGACAAACTCGGGTAAAAATGTTCGCATATCTTATGATGTAGGAAAGGCAACGAACGTGCTCGGGGGAGGGAGGCGTCGCTCCCGTAGTCGTAACAGTGCATGCGGACGCGTGCACGATAACGTGCAGATGCGTGCGCGATAGCATGCGGGCGCACCTGCGAAGGCGCGCGGGGGCGCCCGCATGGGCGCGCACGCAGCTGGTCGTGCGCACGGGCGCGTGCCGGACCGCGTGCGAGCCCGCATGCGCGCGCCTGGTGCGCGGGCTTGGTGTGTGTGTGTGTGTGCGGGCTAGCGCGCACGGTGGCCATGTGCGGGGGCGCGCACGGGGGTCTTTTGCGCAAGTATGCGCGTGTAGGGGACCAGTGCTTGCTCGGGCGCGTCACGAACATTTTTGGCTCTTATCGGGTGGCGCGCCTTTTGTACGTGACGAGGGTAGATGATTTTTGATCGGACTTCTTTGTTTGATTTTATTTTGATTTTTGCGACAGGGCTCGAAGCGTACCGCGAGGCCGATGCGTCTTCGCTCCTCTCTTATCGAGGATCAAGTTTGCAATTTGGAGAAGAGGGTTTGGCTTGCCTGCCGACCTTGAGTGAAGATACTGCGTGCCGAGCAGAGGGTTCAAAATCCTCCTCGTCGCACGAGGAATCACTCGCGGCTTAGTTTCGCACGAGGATCGCTTGCG
>CM077152.1:32582194-32645222 GCA_039583875.1 Platanthera guangdongensis | reverse complement strand
ATCCCTCCCCGCTGTCGACGTCGTGGAACCCTAGGTGACGACTCCTAGGCCGCCAAACTCCTCCCCAAGGTAATTCCTACCCCCACCTTCATTTTCCACGCTTCAAACCTTCGTTCCCTCCCGCTGTAGCCCCCCATTCCAGCCCCCGAAAACAGCGGGTTGCTGTCCAAATTTTAACCACCGCTCACTTTGATTCACTATTCATTTATATAATTCAGTGTTCACAATTTCAATCGCCGGCCTGTTGTATCCCAGCAGCCGACCACCCCTCCATGCCTTGCATCGCCGCCTAGTCCTCCCTCTTCACCCCCCTGTTCCGCCACCCCCTCTTCCTTCAGCCCAGAACCGTCGGCCACCTTGGCATCCCCCCAGCCCACCGTCGGACCCCTTTACCAAAACCGGCCACTCCCAAGGGCCCATTTGCCCTAGCCGGCCACTCCTTCTCTTCCCATTCGTGGAACCACCTCCAAACAACCCTAATCTTCTAGATCTTTTTAGATCTGAGAATTTCGCTCCAGATCAGTTATTTCCACCGCTTATACTTTCCATTTTTGCCCGGATCCGACCCTAGATAGCGGATCTACCCCTCCTCGCCTCCTACCGAGACCAGTTATTTGAGCAGTTGCAGAACTTACGGCAGGGGTCCCTTGTTGCTGAGTACATGACTCTCTTCGACGAGCTAGTCGTTAGGAGTGACATCTCGGAGGAGCCTATCGCCACCTCCATTGCGAGGACATTAGCATGGATTTTGTCCTCGGACTTCCCCACACCTTACTAAAACGGCAGATGTGACGCACGTTGAATCTATATTCATGAGGGATGTCTTTCGACTGCATGACCTGTCCAATCCAATCGTGTCAGACCGATGTGAGATTTATGAGCTATTTCTAGAAAACCCTGTAGCATAAGACGAACACTATTCTTAGGTTCTCATCGGCATATCACCCACAGATGGATGAACAGACCGAGGTAGTAAATCGGAGTTTAGAGAATCTTTTGCGTTGTCTCGTAGGAGAGCATGTAGGTAGTTGGGACTTAGATCTCTCTGTTGCAGAGTTTGCCTACAATAGCTCAGTCAATAGGTCGACCGAGCTGAGTCCATTTCATGTAGTATTAAGATATGACCCTAGGAAATCTATAGACCTTGTCACGAGTCCTCTAGAGTCGCGCCCTAGTGAGTCTGATGAGTCATTTGCACAGCATTTGCATGAGTTGCATGACTCGGTTCGCCGACGAATAATCACAAGCAATGATTAATAGAAAATCCCAAGCAGAAAAGCGAAGACGAGAACAAATATTTACCGAAGGCGAAAAGGTGATGGTATGAATCCGCCCAGAGAGGCTCCCTTCGGGGCCTGCCGAGAAATTAAGCGTCATGCGAATGAGTCCGTACTGTGTTATTAGCCATATTGGGACAAACGCCTACCGACTCGATATCCCGGCTAGTATGGAAATTCACCCGGTGTTTAATGTTGAGGATCTGACATCATACTATGAGCCTCATGAGTATGTGTACCCGAACAGTGGAGATACCTCGCCACCCCCACTGTCGTTACCATATCACCCTCATACGTCCTCACCGACTGTTGACCTCCACCCACCCGAGGACTCGTTGTCTTTGGTTTCACCGCAGGCACCATCGATCGCACCGGGATCCACCCTTCGAGAGATGAGAGATGAGTGTGTCACAGAGATCAGATCCCATCAGTTTGTTCCCACCACTGACGGACCACGATGCCGCTACTTGGTACACTGGCAGGGCCGCCCCGACGCGGACGATACTTGGATACTACCGGCAGAGCTTGATCGACTCGCCAAGGGACTTCGACTTCAGTACGATCATCTCATTCATCGGAGATGAAGGCTTTTCAGTCGGGGGAGTTGATGAGAATCCATCGAATCATGCACCTGTAGGGGTTCGCCGCAAGGCGGGACCCACGTTTGTTTATTCGCGCAGGAAGGCTTGATAGGATCGCCGATCGGACTCCGCGGTTGCGTCCGGGACCTCGCCGCGAGTCAAAACACTATATTAGTTTATATTTTCTGTTTAGTATTGATGTATTTAAGGGCCGAACCCACCGGCCAATTATAGCCGTTGATGGGGAAGCCCTAGCTTGTCTTTTCTTATAAATAGGAGTTATGAGGGCTGAAATGAGGCATTGCAGAATTTGGAGAAGACTTATTCCCGGATTCCAGCGATCCCTCCCCGGTGCCGACGCCGTGGAACCCTAGGTGATGACTCCTAGGCCGTCAAACTCCTCCCCAAGGTAATACCTACCCCCACCTTCATTTTTCACTCTTCAAACCTTCGTTCCCACCTGCTGTAGCCCCCATTCCAGCCCCCGAAACCAGTCGGTTGCTGGCCAAATTTCAACCACTGTTCACTTTGATTCACTATTCATTTATACAATTCACTGTTCACAATTTCAATCGCCGGACTGTTGTATCCCAGCAGCCGACCACCTCGCCTTGCCTTGCACCGCCGCCCAGTTCTCCCTCTTCATCCCCCTGTTCCGCCACCCCCTCTTCCTTCAGCCCAGGCCGCCGGCCACCTTGGCATCCCCCCAGCCCACCGCCGGACCCCTTTACCAAAACTGGCCACTCCCAAGGGCCCATTTGCCCTAGTCGGCCACTCCTTCTCTTCCCCTTCGTGGAACCACCTCCAAACAACCCTAATCTTCTAGATCTATTCAGATCTGAGAATTTCGCTCCAGATCCGTTATTTCCACCGCTCATAATTTCCATTTTTGCCCGGATCCGATCCTAGATAGCGGATCTACCCCTCCTCGCCTCCTACCGAGACCGGTTATTTGAGCAGTTGCAGAACTTACAGCAAGGGTCCCTTACTGTTGCTGAGTACATGACTCGCTTCGACGAGCTAGTCGTTAGGAGTGACGTCTCGGAGGAGCCTACCGCCACCGCCCTTTGGAGGACATTAGCATGGATTTTGTCCTCAGACTTCCCCGCACCTTACTAAAACGACAGATGCGACGCACGTTGTATCTATATTCATGAGGGATATCTTTCGACTGCATCACCTGCCCAAGCCAATCGTGTCAGACCGCGATGTGAGATTTATGAGCTATTTCTAGAAAACTCTGTGACATAAGACGAACAATATTCTTAGGTTCTTCTCGGCATAACACACACAGATGTACGGACAGACCGAGATAGTAAATCGAAGTTTCGGGAATCTTTTGCGCTGTCTCGTAGGAGAACATGTAGGTAGTTGGGACTTATATCTCCCTGTTGGAGAGTTTGTCTACAATAGTTTAGTCAATAGGTCGACCGAGCTGAGTCCAATTCATGTAATATCAGGATATGACCCTAGGAAACCTATAGACCTTGTCCCGAGTTCTCTAGAGTCGCGCCCTAGTGAGTCTGCTGAATCATTTGCACCGCATTTGCATGAGTCGGTTCGCCGACGAAAAATCACAAGCAATGACTAATAAAAAAGCCCAAGCAAATAAGCGAAGACGAGAACAAATATTTACCGAAGGCGAAAAGGTGATGATACGAATCCGCCCAGAGAGGCTCCCTTCGGGGCCTGCCGAGAAATTAAGCGCCTGGCGAATGAGTCTGTACTCTGTTATTAGCCGTATTGAGACAAACGCCTACCGACTCGATATCCCGACTAGTATGAGAATTCACCCGGTGTTTAATGTTGAGAATCTGACGTCATACTATGAGCCTCATGAGTATGTGTACCCGAACAGTGAAGATACCCCGCCAGCCCCACTGTCGTTACCATATCACCCTCATACGTCCTCACCCACTGTTGACCTCCACCCACCCGAGGACTCGTTGTCTTTGGTTTCACCGCAAGCACCATTGATCGCACCGGGATCCACCCTTCGAGAGATGAGAGATGAGTGTATCACAGAGATCAGATCACATCAGTTTGTTCCCACCACTGACGGACCACGATGCCGCAACTTGGTACACTGGCAGGGCCGACCCGACGCGGACGATACTTGGATACTACCGACAGAGCTTGATCTACTCGCCCCTGGACTTCGACCTCAGTACGATCATCTCCATTCATCGGAGATGAAGGCTTTTCAGTCGGGGGAGTTGATGGGAATCCATCGAATCATGTACTTGGAGGGGTTCGCTGCAAGGCGGGACCCACATTCGTTATTCGCATGGGAAGGCTTGATCGGATCGCCGATCGGACTCCGCGGTTGCGTCTGGGACCTCGCCGCGAGTCAAAACACTATATTAGTTTATATTTTCAGTTTATTATTGATGTATTTAAGGGCCGAACCCACCGGCCAATCATAGACGTTGATGAGGAAGCTCTAGCTTGTCTTTTCTTATAAATAGGAGTTATGAGGGCTGAAATGAGGCATTGCAGAATTTGGAGAAGACTTATTCCCGGATTCTAGCGATCCCTCCCGCTGTCGACGTCGTGGAACCCTAGGTGACGACTCCTAGGCCGCCAAAATCCTCCCAAGGTAATCCCTACCCTCACCTTCATTTTCCACGCTTCAAACCTTCGTTCCCACCCGCTGTAGCCCCCCATTCCAGCCCCCAAAAACAGCCGGTTGCTGTCCAAATTTCAACCACTGTTCACTTTGATTCACTATTCATTTATACAATTCATTGTTCACAATTTCAATCGCCGGCTTGTTGTATCCCAGCAGCCGACCACCTCGCCTTGCCTTGCACCGCCGCCCAGTCCTCGCTCTTCACCCCCCTGTTCCGCCACCCCCTCTTCCTTCAGCCTAGGCCGCCGGCCACCTTGGCATCCCCCCAGCCCACCGCCGAACCCCTTTACCAAAATCGGCCACTCCCAAGGGCCCATTTGCCCTAGCCGGCCACTCCTTCTCTTCCCCTTCGTGGAACCACCTCCAAACAACCGTAATCTTTTAGATCTATTCAAATCTGAGAATTTCGCTCCAGATCCGTTATTTCCACCGCTTCATACTTTCCATTTTTGTCCGGATTCGACCCTAGATAGCGGATCTACCCCTCCCCGCCTCCTACCGAGACCAATTATTTGAGCAGTTGCAGAACTTACGGCAGGGGCCCCTTACTGTTGCTGAGTACATGACTCGCTTCGACGAGCTAGTCGTTAGGAGTGACGTCTCGGAGGAGCCTACCGCCACCGCCCTTGGGAGGACATTAGCATGGATTTTGTCCTCGGACTTCACCGCACCTTACAAAAACGGCAGATGCGACGCACGTTGCATCTATATTCATGAGGGATGTCTTTCGACTGCATGGCCTGCCCAAGCCGATCGTGTCAGACCGCGATGTGAGATTTATGAGCTATTTCTAGAAAACCCTGTAACATAAGACAGACACTATTCTTAGGTTCTCATCGGCATATCACACACAGTTGTACGTACAGACCGAGGTAGTAAATCAGAGTTTAGGGAATCTTTTGCGCTGTCTCGTAGGAGAACATGTAGGTAGTTGGGACTTAGATCTCCCTGTTGCAGAGTTTGCCTACAATAGCTCAGTCAATAAGTCGACTGAATTAAGTCCATTTCATGTAGTATTAGGATATGACCCTAGGAAATCTATAGACCTTGTCCCGAGTCCTCTAGAGTCGCGCCCTAGTGAGTCTGCTGAGTCATTTGCACAACATTTGCATGAGTCAGTTCGCCGACGAATAATCACAAGCAATGATTAATAAAAAATCCAAGCAAATAAGCGAAGGCGACGAGAACAAATATTTACCGAAGGCGAAAAGGTGATGGTATGAATCCGCCCAGAGAGGCTCCCTTCGGGGCCTGCCGAGAAATTAAGCGTGAGGCGAATGAGTCCGTACTCTGTTATTAGCCGTATTGGGACAAACGCCTACCGACTCGATATCCCGACTAGTATGAGAATTCACCCGGTGTTTAATGTTGAAGATCTGACGTCATACTATGAGCCTCATGAGTATGTGTACCCGAGCAGTGGAGATACCCCGCCACCCCCACTGTCGTTACCATATCACCCTCATACGTCCTCACCCACTGTTGACCTCCACCCACCCGAGGACTCGTTGTCTTTGGTTTCACCGCAAGCACCATTGATCGCACCGGGATCCACCCTTCGAGAGATGAGAGATGAGTGTATCACAGAGATCAGATCACATCAGTTTGTTCCCACCACTGACGGACCACGATGCCGCTACTTGGTACACTGACAGGGCCGCCCCGACGCAGACGATACTTGGATACTACCGACAGAGCTTGATCTACTCGCCCCTGGACTTCGACCTCAGTACGATCATCTCCATTCATCGGAGATGAAGGCTTTTCAGTCGGGGGAGTTGATGGGAATCCATCGAATCATGCACTTGGAGGGGTTCGCTGCAAGGCGGGACCCACGTTCGTTTATTCGCATGGGAAGGCTTGATCGGATCGCCGATCGGACTCCGCGGTTGCGTCTGGGACCTCGCCGCGAGTCAAAACACTATATTAGTTTATATTTTCAGTTTATTATTAATTTATTTAAGGGCCGAACCCACAGGCCAATCATAGACGTTGATGGGGAAGCTCTAGCTTGTCTTTTCTTATAAATAGGAGTTATGAGAGCTGAAATGAGGCATTGCAGAATTTAGAGAAGACTTATTCCCGGATTCCAGCGATCCCTCCCCGCTGCCGACGTCGTGGAACCCTAGGTGACAACTCTTATGGCCGTCAAACTCCTCCCCAAGGTAATCCCTACCCCCACCTTCATTTTCCACGCCTCAAACCTTCGTTCCCACCCGTTGTAGTTCCCCATTCCAGCCCCATAAAACAGCCGGTTGTTGTCCAGATTTCAACCACTGTTAACTTTGATTCACTGTTCACTTTGATTCACTATTCATTTATACAATTCACTGTTCACAATTTCAATCGCCGGCCTGTTGTATCCCAGCAGCCGACCACCCTGCCTTGCCTTGCACCGCCGCCCTGCCCTCCCTCTTCATCCCCCTGTTCCGCCACCCCCTCTTCCTTCAGCCCAGGCCGCCGGCCACCTTGGCAACCCCCAGCCCACCGCCGGCCCCCTTTACCAAAACCGGCCACCCCCAAGGGCCCATTTGCCCTAGCCGGCTACTCCTTCTCTTCCCCCTTCGTGAAACCACCTCCAAACAATCCTAATCCTCTAGATCTATTCAGATCTGAGAATTTTGCTCCCGATCCGTTATTTCCACCGCTCATACTTTCCATTTTTGCCCGGATCCGACCCTAGATAGCGGATCTACCCCTCCCCTGCCCAAATCTACTTATTCGTGGTCGGATCCACCGTTTTACTATCCTTTACCATCGTTTTCCGCCGAGGGCAGCTACCGTCACTGCCGTCTCGCCACCGGTTCCATCTCCGATCGCCGATCTATACATTCGACCCTCCAAATCTTCAGTCCCTCGGTTCATCCCTCTACTCTGCGAGCGTTTGTAGTATTGTACTATTTGATTCACATTTGCATTTGGTAATTTATCTTATCTTGTTGTAATTTTTGTTTGTGGAAATTTGTTTTGGTGCACAATAACTTGCAGGAGGAGACATTCGCTGCGCGCTTCGCTATGGCCATTCGAGCGGAGGAAAGCCATTCCAATTGCCTAAATAAATAATTATTTTTCTATTCAAATATCTGTGTGGTACTAAAATTTACATTGCTTAATTTATTTGTCAAATACCGATCATTGCATTGCATGTAGAGTTGGATTAGAGTGTCACCCTTGCACTATCACCTAACATTGTAGGTTTTGTGCACCACTAGCCTACCCCTACATCAACTATGGTGGAGGAGTGTTTTGGGGTAGATAAGGCAGAGTTCTAAGCTTTTGGAGATGGGAAAATGGAGTATGTTCTTTAGGAGATATCAGAATGTGATGTGCTACAAGAGTTAGGCAGACTGTGAGAGATTAAGGTGGGTTTGAGTGGCAGTTTCTTTTTGTAAAATGGGAAGATTTTCAAAAAAAATCACAAGGCGCTGCGTTGCTTTTGAAAGTTTATTGGGATAAAATGTGGGTCAGTGGGCTACTGGGTAGGATTCACAGGAGAGGGTTGTAGCCGTGGCATTGCTAGGATTCACAGAGGGAATTCTGGAGGTGATCGTTGGTGGAGGCTGATTGCTGGGGGGGAGTATGTTCTTTAGGAGAATATCGGGATGTGAGGGGCTACAGGAGTTAGGCAGACTGTGGGAGATTGAGGTGGGTTTGAGTGGCAGTTTCCTTTTGGAAAATGGGAAGATTTTCAAAAAAAAAATCACAAGGCGCGGCGTTGCTGTTGAATGTTTGCTGGGAGAAACTTTGGGTCTGTGGGCTGCTGGGTAGGAGTCACAGGAGAGGGTTGCAGGCGTGGCATTGCTAGGATTCACAGAGGGAATTCTGGAGGTGATTGTTGGTGGAGGCTAGGCCGTGGGATTGTTGGGGGGGGGGGAGGAGAATATCAGGATGTGAGGAACTACAAGAGTTAGGCAGACTGTGGGAGATTGAGGTGGGTTTGAGTGGCAGTTTCCTTTTGGAAAATGGAAGGATTTTTTAAAAAATCACAAGGCGCGGCGTTGCTGTTGAATGTTTGCTGGGAGAAAATGTGGGTCTGTGGGCTGCTGAGTAGGAGTCACAGGAGAGGGTTGTAGGCGTGGCATTGCTAGGATTCAAGGAGGGAATTCTAAAGGTGATCGTTGGTGGACGCTAGTGCGTGGGATTGCTGGGGAGAGGAGGGGGGTTACATAATGGATTTTTGGAGGTAAAAGGCAATGAAAATAGGAGGATACAAAGGGATACAAGAACAAACCTAGGAGTCGACACCTGAAAGCTCACGGAATCAACACCTGAAACCTCACGGAGTCGTCATCGCGAGAGGATAGCCGGATTCCGGCAATGTTTCTTCTCCTAAATCTGCAATGACTATGGGTGGTTGCCCCCACTTCTATTTATAACAAACTTCTCTAAGGCATTCTTTACATCAACGACCATGATTGACCGTTAATGTAATGGATCCAATTACAATAAATAAAAACTGAAAAATACAATGTAATATATGTAAATGCAAATAATTGAAAATCCGCCCACATTTGTGGAGTTAGATCGCCAATTCGGTCAAATCCTCCTGCGTAAATACATGATCATGGGTTCCGCCTTGCGGCGGGCCATCTCGATGGGTGATCTCATCAACTTGTACTCTTTTTAAGTTCATTATGGAACAATAAAAAACTTGATGCCTTCAGGTTCAGATAATGTAAGAGCATGTGTAGGTAACTTGGCTCATTTGCGATTCCTCCATGCTTTCGTCTCCTTATAGCCGTCTCCATGTATAAGGGTTTGTTTGGGGGGACTTATTTTCACCGGTCAAGCGGTTACGGCCGCATATACCGGACCTTAATTAAGGTCCGGTACATGCGGCCGTAACCGCTTGACCGGTGAAAATAAGTCTTAAGGTCCGGTACATGCAGCCGTAACCGCTTGACCGGTGAAAATAAGTCCCCCCAAACGGAGCCTAAACCTCTTCCTCTAACGAGATTTCCTCTAATCCAATTGGCTTTCTTTGTTCTCCTTTGAGGTCTCCCTCCGCTGCTAATATTTTCCTCCAGATCTTCTGTAATCCTTCAATAGTTTTCGTCTTATTTCGAGCTGTTCGAGCGAAGCTTTGTTCTGCAATTTCTTCCCTAGATTGTTCAAAATTCTCCCTTTTGCATCATCACGGATTGCTACTCTCTTAAGGGACAGAAATGTGTTATGAAGTATGTGCCAATTGATGGATTGGTTATTTCATGTTTTGGGGTAATATAACTGTTAGAAGACATAAGGATAAATGATGTAAAGGCCCATTTTTAGGCCCTTTTCTTCTTTCTCCTTTAGTCCCACATCTATTGTATAGGATTCTTCCTCTCTCTCTTCTCCTATATATTTGTGCTCTCTCTTGTATTTGACATATGAAAGAAGGATATACAAGGTTTGCCCATTGTTTCCTATATGGTATCAGAGGGAACCGGTCCGGCTTGTTTCTTACCGATCGGCTCTCTTCTTCTCTAACCGCTCGGTCTATCGTTTTGACCGGGCGGCTTGGTCTTTTGGCTTACCGCTCATTTTTGCGGTTTCTCTCTTCTCTAACCGCCTCCTTCTTCTCTCCAGTGGATCCACCTCCTAACCGCCTGTGCCTGTCCAACCGTCTGGTCCTCCTGTTAACCGGGCGGCTTGTTCTCCTGCTTATCCGCTCTGGCTTGCGTTCTCCTCTCTTTCTAGCCGCGTCTTCCTGCACGGTTAAGTTTGCTTGCCCGCTCCTCTTGCTCTCTCTCGTGGCTTCCACCTTCCCCCCTCCCCATTCCCTTTTATAAACTCTCTGTCAGGTGGGACCTTCCCCCTTGTTTCCCTCTGCCCGCGCGGCTTCATCCGTCTCTACCCGCCGGGTTCAGTCTTCTCGCTGCTCCCCTCTCTTCTCTTCTCGCCTCGACTTCTCCTAGTCGCTATTCACTGCGGTATCCTTTTCTACCCGCCGAGTTCTTGTCTTCTCTTCGCTTCTCGCCGCGATTTTTCTCTGTCGCTGTGAATTCCCTAACCGCTGCGAGCTCCGCTCTTGGTCGCGACATCTTTCCTTACCGCTGGTGTGCTCACCGTGCCCGTGCGGACTTCTCGCACGGTTCCTTCTCTGCTTAATCGTTGCGACTTGTCTTGTCGCTAGCGGCTTCTCCTCTCTGCTGCGGGCTCCGCATATTGGTCGCGGCATCCTCCTTGCCACTGGTGTGTTATCACTGTGAGTCTGTGACCGTGCGGCTTCTCCTCATGTCTAGGCGCGGCGGATTCTCCCGGCTATCCGCTCCGCATCTTGGTCGCGACCTCTTGCCGCTGGTGTGTTGACATCGAGACCGTGCGACTTCTCTTGCTCTCTAGTATTGGCGGCTTCTCTTCTCTTACCGCTCTGGATCTTGGTGTGGTCTGTCTCTACCCGCCCGGTCTAGTGCCTGTTCGCTGGCCTCTGTTCCTTCTAACCGCTGCCGCTCAGGGTTCTTTCCACCTTGCCTCTGTTTTCTTGGCCGCTACGGGGTCTATCCTTACCGCCGCGACCTGTTTCTTTCCGCTACGGGCTCCCTTCTACTCGCTGTGTCTCACGCGATCTCCTCTAGCCACGTGCGACTTCGTCTTACCGTTGGTGCCTGCACGGCTTCGTCTCTCGCTGCCATCATCGTTCTTCTGTAGTAGCCGCTGGTTTTGTCCGGCAAGTCGCATGCCTTCTTGCCGCCCGGTTTCTGTGTCTGTTCGCAGCTCAGAATTATGACATCTGATTCCACCACTGCTGATGATATTGCTGCGTTGCGTGCTCAACTCCATCAGCTTTAAGAGGTGGTTCGTCACTCCTCTTGCTCCGTGGTCTCTTTCTTCAAGAAAGGTATATCATGCCTCTCACACAGCTCTCACTGGATTGTGGACTCGGGTGCTACACGTCATCTCTCTCCGCAGCAGTCGCCCAAATACTTAGATACTGCTTACCCCAAGCACATCACTATGGCCAATGGTGACAGGATCCCGGTTTCTGACACTGCACATCTGCCTCTTACTCCTTCCCTCTCCTTATCCTCAGTTCTTCATGTTCTGGGCTCTCCTTTTAATCTCCTTTTTGTTAGCCGTCTTACGCAAGACCTTGATTGTTGTGTTACTTTCTCACGCTCTTCCTTTGTGGTGCAGGATCGGCTAACACAGAATATACTTGGTAGAGGGCGACTGTCTAACGGGCTATATCTTCTTGATGTTCCTCTCACTGCTCTTACCACTGTCTCCACCACTGATTGACATCGTCGTTTTGGGCATGCCCTCTTTCAATTCTCAAGAAAGCTCTTCCTACTGTCTCTCTTCAAGAGTTTTTTCGGCAAACAACACCGTGTCTCTTTTTCTCCTTCATGTACTCGGAGCGATGCTCCTTTATCCTTAGTACATTCTGATATTTGGGGATCCTATAAGGTCCCTAGTGTTTTTGGGTATCGGTGCTTTGTTACCTTTATCGATGATTACTCGCGGGTTACCTGGTTGTATTTACTTCGTGATCGTACCGAACTCCCAACCACATTTCGTACGTTTCTTATGGAAACTCGCACTCAGTTCTCTACCTGTGTCAAAACTCTTCGTACAGACAATGCTCGAGAATATACTTGTCGCACCTTCTCCAATCTATGCGCTGAGTTCAGTATTATACATCAGACCTTATGTGCCTACACCCCTCAACAAAATGGCATAGCGGAACGGAAAAATCCCCACCTCCTTGATGTGGGTAGATCTCTCATGATCCAAATGCAGGTTCCTCCCCTCTATTGAAACTTTGCAGTCTTTACTGCTTGTCACCTCATCAATCGCATGACTTCGTCTGTCCTCAACTTTGTGGCACCCATTACTCTCCTTTACCCATCCACGACTCTATTCTCTCTCACACCTCGTGTATTTGGGTGTACCTGTTATGTCCACCATCTTGGTCCTTCCACTGACAAGCTAGCTCCTCGTGCTACCAAAGCTATGTTTGTTGGGTACTCTCGCACTCAGAAGGGGTATGCCTGCTTTTATCCGATCACTGGTAAGGTGGTTGTGTCTGCTGATGTCTCCTTTCATGAAGACCAACCATATCACGCCAGTCCTTTTGATCCCCTTCCTCCTCCTCCGCTACCTTGACCCATCATTCCCGTAACGTCTCCGCTTCCACCAGTTCTCTCTACTCCTCTGCTTCTGATTCCTACACCACCACCAGTACCCTCCAAACCAGTCCCCTCCAAACCTCCTATCATTGAAGTATACACTCGGCGTCCTCCACGTCCAGATGCCCAACAACAGCTTCCCTCTACCGGTGTGATCTCGCGGCCTGTTGATCTGACATCCTCCTCGACGGCTCATCCCTTGGCAAATTATGTCTTTCTACATCGGCTCTCTCCACCTCTTCTTACCTTTGCTCTCTCTCTCTCTCATCTATCTCTATACTTAACTCTGTGCAGAAAGCTCTCCAGCATCCGGCGTGGCGTGCCGCCATAGATGAAGAAATGACTGCTCTGTGGGGTAATCATTCTTGGGATCTTGTGTCTCCTCCTCCGGGCCACAGTTGTGTTAGCTACAAGTGGATCTTTACAATCAAACATGCCGTGAATGGGACAGTTGATCGCTTAAAGGCTCGGCTTGTGACACAGAGTTTTACTCAACATTACAGTCTTGATTATGAGGAAACGTTCTCCCCAGTCACAAAATTAAATACGGTTCGGGTCCTGCTCTCCTTAGTTGTTCATCGCCACTGGCCCCTCCATCAGCTGGATGTCAAGAATGCTTTTTTGAATGACGATCTTTTTGAAACTGTCTATATGCAACAACCGCCCTGGTTTGAGACCACGGGGGAGTCTCGTGTATGTTTACTTCGCAAATCTATTTATGGTCTGAAACAGTCTCCACGGGCGTGGTTTGACAAATTCAGCAAGGCTGCTTGTGTGGTTGGCTTCAAACAAAGCTTGGCAGATTCTTCTCTCTTCACTCGTCACCAATATATTGTGACTATAATACTTCTGGTTTATGTGGATGATATTCTGATCACCGGTGATGACTCAGCTGGGATACAACATGTTAAGCAACATTTAAATTCTATCTTTCAAATCAAAGATCTGGGAAATCTTCGATATTTTCTTGGACTAGAGGTTGCACGGCGACCTGATGGTCTTGTCTTATCCCAGCGTAAATATTGCATTGACCTTCTGAAAGATGCTGGTCTCTTGGGTTGCAAACTTGCGAAAACCCCGATAGAAGTCATCCATATGTTGTGCGCTCATTGCTCAAGGATTTGAGTCTGATTCTCTACTTCCAAATCTGGAATACTATCGTCATCTTGTGGGAAAACTAATATACCTAACCGTTACGAGACCAGATATATCATTTGTGGTTGGAGTGGTCAGTCGGTTTATGTATACCCCACGAGTTTCTTACCTTCAGGCAGTGGAACGCATTGTCAGATATCTGAAGACTGCCCCTGGGCAAGGACTTGTGTATAAGCCATCTTTCTCCCTTTCTCTTATTGCATACTCTGATGCAGATTATGCGGGCTCTTTGGATGATCGACGTTCTACTACTGGTTTTTGTACATACTTTGGAGGAAATCTTATCACATGGCGGAGTAAGAAGCAGACGGTGGTTGCTCGCTCGTCTGATGAGGCTGAGTACCGTGCGATGACAGCTGTTACATCGGAACTAACCTGGCTGAAAAGTCTTCTAATGGATTTGGGAGTTAGGTTGTCCTCACCATCAATGTTGTTTTGTGACAGTCATGCTGCAATACATATTGCAAAGAATCCTGTGTTCCATGAGCGGACTAAACATATTGAACTTGATTGTCACTTTATTCGAGAAAAGGTTCAATCAAAGATGCTAAAGCTTGAACATGTTCCTGCTTCTGGGCAAGTTGCTGACATCCTTACCAAGGCATTACCTCGCAAATTGTATTACCAGTTCTTGTCCAAGCTTGGTGCCTACGACTTGTACGCTCCAGCTTGCGGGGGAGTGTTAGAAGACATAGGCCCTTTTCTTCTTTCTCCTTTAGTCCCACTTCTATTGTATAGGATTCTTCCTCCCTCTCTTCTCCTATATATTTGTACTCTCTCTTGTATTTGACATATGAAAGAAGGAAATACAAGGTTTGCCCATTGTTTCCTACAATAACTATCCAATTCTTGGTCACTGTGATAAGAATTATGAAGACAAGAACACTATCACTTACACATTTTATTAAATAAAGTGATCATGTTATTTATTATGATGTGCTGGCCATCAGATCATATTTTTATATTTTACTTTAATTACTATATTTTATGTTATGGAAATTTGAGTAAAATGAAAAACAAACAAAGAAAAAATCAACAACGCAGAAGACACAAATTTACGTGGTTCACCGCAAGATGGGCTACGTCCACGGGCAGCAGCAGTCCGTTTTTGATTATCAAGAACAGAGGCGGTTATAGAAAGTGGTTCACCCCAATATGAAAACTGTTTATATCCAATACATATTATTTGGTCTGGTTGCAATTGTCAGCAGATTTCCATAGGCTTGTTAAAGGTCTATTTGGTCAGTGGTGTTGAAATTTTTGAAAGCGTAGAATTCTTTAATTTTGTTACATTGAGCTTTCATTTTTCATCTTTACTTGAAATTTATATTTCTATCACTTGATCTTAACAATATCTAAGTAGCTTTGTGTTAGCATTACTAATTGTATCAATGCACCTCATTTTATAATCTTTTGATTTAGTTGTCAGTTTATATATCTTGTGGTAGAGCGTTGTGGCTTTATGGTTATAATATCTACCTTCTTTTGACTTCTTTTGCCCCGTGGGGAGGTCTTGAAGGTTGACCTTGAGGCTGTGACGAAGTCCGAGTGTAAACCTTGTGCCCTGGTAAAGGCCGGTTTCTTCACTTATCTGAAAGCCTGAAAGGGAGGAGAATGTGTTATGGTCCCGCTTTCGGTCGCGTATATCACCGACCCTTATCTAGTTCTAGTTTCTATTTTTATTATGCATGTTTGATCTTCCGTCTCTAAGCCCAAGGAGGGGCACTTTTGTGTGACTATTAATGCCCGGTTGGGAGCCAAGACTAGTAGGCAAAACTACTATCTAATTTTAATTCTCTCCATCTCTCTTTAACCTCTCTTCTATCCCTTTTTCTGGTTCACGGTCTAGGGGATAACCCTAGCCGCCCATATCCTGTATCCCGCAGCCCCGTATCGCAACCCTGCGACACCCGACAGCGGCAATCGATGACGCCCAGCGCCGACGCCCCTCCTCGCCACCATTGCTCTCCGAGGGTCCAAGAAGGCTCCCTCCTCCATCGCTGAGGACTTCCCTTCATTCCCCTCTTGTACGCGCTCTCAATATAGGGCACGTAACAAAATTCTTGTAATGCATTGGCAAGTACAATTCTGAAGGGACGTTTGGGGAATGGGTGTCGGCTTGGGGAAAAATCAAACCACTATATATTTTTGTGCGCTTTTCTATGGCACGTTCTCTTGCATTTGCTCGCCATTTTCTCGTTACCCATAACATTCGACATGTTATTCCACATGATTTGAGTGGCTATATTATTACTATTTTCTTTCTAGACTCAATCTCAAAGGGATCACATCATGCTCATGAATGGAGTTGGTAGGGTACCCTACAAAATCTATGAAAGTCGCCATCAAGGGATCCAATGATTTATAAAGTGATTGTTTATGGATTTCAAACTTTGTAAATGTTGGATTACATATCTTTCACCTTCTCTTGATATTAGCTTCAAGTGTGAATTTTTTGTTGCTGGACAAGATTGACTGGATGTTTTGATTCATCAATCATTTCTTGTATTTCATTTCTTTCTCCATTCATACAACTCTCTCTCTCTCTTCTTTCCAGGGATTCAAGAAGATTGATCCAGATCGCTGGGAATTTGCAAATGATGGATTTTTAAGAGGTCAGAAACATCTTTTGAAGAGCATAAACAGGAGGAAATCGTCCCATTCAAATACCCAACCCCAGACTGTTCAGAAGAACGCTTCCCTGACATCCTGCGTCGAGGTGGGGAACTTTGGGCTGGACGAAGAGATTACGCGACTCAAAAGAGATAAAAATGCTCTCAAGCAGGAGCTGGTGCGGTTGAGGCAACACCAGCAGACTACAGACCAGCAGCTCGAGACCTTAAATGAGCGCATTCATGGAATGGAGCAGCGCCAACAGCAGATGATGTCATTCTTAGCAAAGGCCATGAAAATCCCGGGGTTTTTAGCCAAACTCGTGCAGCAGAAAAAGGCGAATAATTGCCAAAGAGTTGTCGGCGGCAATAAGAAGCGGAGGCTGCCTAATCAAGAAGAGCTTGCCGGAGAAAGCGCCTCACCCGACGGGCAAATAGTCGAGTATCATCAGCCCATACTAACTTCAGAATCATCTCCCCTTCTGGATTTTTCATATGACCCTCCCGAAAGCATCACACAACCTGCGAATTTATTTTCTGCATCGGATGCTTTGGACACCAGCACGAGTTCTTCGAGCAGGAGCTCTGGGGTTACCTTTCAAGACATAGCCTCGCAGGGCACCAGGATGCTGCCAGTTTCCTCTCCTGCTGTATCTGAAGTAGAGTCCGCCCCAGTTCCGAGACCTTCTCTTCCGGTTGAAATCCCCCGGGCAGATGTCGATTTTCAAGGTATATTTGCCGACGCAAATACGAGCTATGCCGCGTCTGAGGCGGAACACAGTCTTGTTCATTGCATCGCCGGAGTTGATGGGATGAATCTTCTAGAGCTGGACAAATTTTCCTGTGATGCTGATGTTGATGTCTTTGGTGAAGGGGTCGATGACACGAAACTAATGGGTTTCGCCGAATCATTCTGGAAACAACTCCTCTCGACAAGCCTACTTCCTGGCGACGCTGAAGAAGTCGATTCAAGCCTATTTGAAGCTGATCATGATGCTGGGAAAACACAAGCGGATGGGTTGCAGACGGCCTCGTGGAGCAGCTGTGCCTTCACCCATCAAGTGCCGAAGTCTTATAGTTAGTCATGTTTTTTTTTTATCTCCGAACATCCATTTTTTGGCATCCAGACTCGACTTAGAGTCCTAATACCTACACAAAGGATGTGATGAATAGATTGAAACAATTACTTCTAATCATGCAATGTTCATGAATTACTTAGGCTGTATTTGACATGGCTTATCATAACTTATTTGCTCCGGTGAGGTTGGACAAAAACGTCATTGTCATATCAAAATCTTATGTTTCAAACTAATTTTTTTTGTAACATTTGTGATACCAAACATACATTATATGACAATGACGTTTTTGTCCAATCTCACCGGAGCAAATAAGCTACGATAAGCTGTGCCAAACACAACCTTCATCTATTTCACCATCCATTTTCACTAACACCAAAAGTTTCCCTAGAAGTTAGCATAATTACAAGTTGCATCCCTCTTATTTTTGAAATTACAAAAATCTCCTTTGTAAGTTTACATTTCGTAACTTCCATGCATAGTATTCCTTTGAAGTTAATTTTTTTTTGGGGTGCATGAATGTTATGAAATGCAAACTTATCGGGATGGTTTTTGTAATTTTGAAAGTAAGAGGGTGTGCAACATGCAATTTAGTAAACTTAGAGGCCCTTTTCACTAAATATATTTTGACATCCATTAAAATAAATTCATTTCTTCATTTATTTTTTTTGGAAAAGCCCATGTAAAGGGCTCATATTGGGCCCTCTTTATTGCTTCCTCTCTCATCCTTCTTTAGTCCCACATCTTGTATAGGATTTATTCTTCTCTCCTCTCTCCTATATATTTGTATTCTCTCCTTGTAATCACATACTTGAGTAATACATACAAGCTTTGAGCTCTTACAACATGGTATCAGAGCCAGGTTCAAATTGAGCGGCTTCCCTTTCTGAACCCGCGCGGTCTATCTTCTGTCCGCTACCCGCGCGGCCTCCTGCGGCCTGCCCTCTTGTCCGCTCCTCCGCTCCCTCTTCTTCTCCGTGGTTCCACCCCTCCCCTCCGACATTTTATAGCCTACCCTCTCTCTCCTTCAGACCTCTCTCTCTCTCTCGCGGCCCGTTCTCTCACGCTGCGGCTTGCTGCTCTCGCTGCCTGCTCTTGCTCGCAGCGGACTCCCTCTCTCGCGGCCTGCTCCGGCTTGCTGCGGCCTGCTCCGGTTCGCTGCGGACTGCCCCTTCAGTTCTAGCTCGCTGCGGTTTGTTCCTGCTCTCTGCGGCCTGCCTCTTCTGCGGATTGATCTTGGTCGCTGCGGTCTCTTTCTATCCGCTTGGGTCTCTCTCCCCGCGGTTTTCTTCTCCTCAGGTCGCTGATCCGCCTGACCGTGCGGGTTGTTCCTCTCTCACCCGCATCTTGGTCACGGTCTCCTCCGGCTCTTCTCTTCTCTGTCCGCGCGGCCTGTCTCTGCCCGCTGCGGACTTCTTCTCCCTTTCCGCTCCGCCTTTGGTCGCGGCTTCTTCCTGCCGCTGGTGTTTTTCACTTCTTGACCGGGCGGTCTCTGCCCTACTTGCCGAGCTTCCCCGGCTTGTCCTCTCTTCTCAGCCAACCGTTGTGCTCTACTCGCCACGACTGGCTCCAGCCCGCAGCGGTCTGATCCTGTCCGCCGCGACCTATTCCAATTCGCGCGGCCTCCTTTAGCCCGCCTCCTCTCCTCCTGGTCGTCATGTCCTCTAGCGACTCCACTACTGCTAACCCCACGGCCGACCGCGTGGCTCCTCCTCCCGAACTCCACGATGAGATTCAGATTACTACTCTTTCCCTCTCTGGCAAGTCGAACTTCATCCCCTGGGTTCACTCAGTTCGGAGGGTCTTGCAAGCCAAGGGCCTTGCGCGTCACCTTACCCAGGGACCTCCGACTCCTAATACTGATGAATGGCTACGGAATGACGGTCGCGTCCAGACCTGGATCCTTAACTCGGTGGAGGGTAAGCCTTACCAGATGATCATGTATCATGAGACCGCCAAAGTAATGTGGGATGAACTCCATTCCTTGTACTCGGGCAAGGACAGTCTTCAACACCTTTTTGACATCATCACCGATCTTCAAGCTTTGGATGTTGGCAAAGCTATGGACATGACCTCCTTTGTGGCTCGTGCTAAGACTCTCACGGAGGCCTGGATTCAGCACCAGCCATCTACTACTGATCTCGCTGCTCAACGTGCCCAAAAGGAGGCGGTCTGTATCGCTATGATTATGGCTCGAGTCCCGCCACACCTTCACAGTATCCGGGCTCAGGTTCTGGCATCCCCTGCTACCCCTTCCTTCTCGGATGTCTGCTCTATGTTACTTCGAGTACCACCTCCCCTGGAGGCGTCTGCACCACCCTCACCGGCCCTTCTTCAACATGCCCTTCCTCCCTTACTTCCCCCACCATCTTTTACTCGGGGTGGACGTACGGGCTCCCGCGGACGGGGCCGTGGTGGTCGAGGTCGGGCCAAGTGCACATACTGCAGTCGGGATGGCCACACTGAAGCCGTCTGTCATAAGAAACATGGCTACCCGCCTCGCCCGCCTACTGCTGCTGTTACTGATAGCTCTCCACCCACCGGTACGGACCTTGAGGCTCTTCGCCTTCAGCTGCATTAACTCCAGGGGCTCCTCAACCCTCCATCTGCTTCAGTTGCCTCCACCTCTCCTGCAGGTATTGCCTCCACCTCCACTACAGGTACTGTCTGTCTTTCCTCCGATTCTCGTTGGATCCTGGACTTGGGAGCCACCCACCACATCACCTCCCTGCTGCCGCCAAAGTTCTCTGATGCTCCTCATCCCCCGTCTATTACTGTGGCCAACGGTGCGATTGTTCCGGTCTCTGGATGTGCTGATCTCTTGATCCACCCCTCTCTCTCTATTCGCTCCGCTCTTTATGTGCCGGCATCACCATTTAATTTACTGTCTGTTGGCCGTCTTACTACTGATATGAACTGCTATATCACCTTCACCTCTTCTGGTTTTGTGATACATGATCGGCAGACGCAGTTTACCATTGGTAGGGGTCGACTGCAGAACGGGCTCTACCTCCTCGATGTCTCTTCTACCGCCCTTTCCTCTGTATCCTCTACTGATTGGCATTGTCGTCTTGGGCATGCCCCTCTACCTATCCTCTAGAAGGCGCTTCCTGACGTCTCCCTTCCTGCTTTTAAATGTGATTCTTGTATTCTTGGCAAACTGCCACGTTCTTCTTATCCCGCACATTGTACTCGGAGCTCTGCTCCTTTTGATTTAATACATTCTGATATTTGGGGACCGTACAAGGTTCCCAGCATCTCTGGCTATCGTTACTTTATAACATTTATTGACGATTTCTCTCGCACCACCTGGTTGTATCTACTTCATGATCGCTCCGAGCTTTCTCGTGTCTTTCAAGCTTTTGTATTGGAGACTCGTACGCAATTCTCTACTACTATCAAAACATTCCGCTCTGATAATGTCCGTGAGTACACTAGCCACGAGTTTGTCAATCTCAGCGCCGACTTCGGTATTGTTCATCAGACATCGTGTCCCTACACCCCTCAACAAAACGGGGTCGCAGAACGGAAGAACCGCCACCTTCTTGATGTTGCTCGCTCCCTCATGCTTCACATGCATGTTCTCAAAGTATTCTGGAACTTTGCGGTTTCCACTGCGTGTTTTCTTATCAACCGTCTCCCTTCTCCCATAATGCTACCCCCTTCAGCCTTCTATTTCCCTCCACACCCGCCTTTCCTCTCACACCCCGGGTCTTTGGCTGTACTTGTTTTGTCCATACCATGGGCCCCATTATCGACAAACTTGCTCCCCGTGCGGCGAAACACATTTTCGTCGGCTACTCCCGTACCCAAAAGGGCTATGTGTGTTATTCCCCGACCACCCGGAAGGTCTCTGTCTCCGCTGATGTTACTTTCCGGGAGGATCAACCCTTCTTCCCTCCTTCACCACCACTTCTACCACCACCCACTCTACCACCCTCCATCCCACGGCCGATGATCCCTGTCCACTCACTCCCACCCTCCCTCCGCCCCCTCCCACTATTGACCCTCTTAGGCCGCCCGTCATTCGGGTCTAAACTCGCCGCCCTCTTCCTCCCGTTGCCCCTATGCAGTCGGCTTCGACCTCGGGTTCTCCGTGTTCTGCTGATCCGGTGCCAGCCTCTACAGCTCATCTGATGGCTAACTATGTTTCTCTACATTGCCTCTCTCCACCGCTTCAGACCTTGGCTACTCCACTATCCTCGGTCTCTATTCCTATATCTGTACAAGAAGCTCTTCAACATCCTGGGTGGCGCGCTACCATGGAAGAAGATATGGCTGCTCTTTGGGCCAACCAGACTTGGATCCCGGTGCCCCTTCCTCCCGGCCAGAAACCCGTTGGGTGCAAATGAGTCTTCGTCATCAAACATGCTCCTGATGGGACCATTGACAGACTCAAAGCTCGTCTGGTAGCTCGTGGCTTCACCCAGCAACAAGCTCTCGACTATGATGAGACTTTCTCTCTGGTCGCTAAGCTCAACACAGTCCGACTTCTCATCTCCGTAGTTGTCCATCGCCAATGGCCCTTATTTCAACTCGTCATCAAGAATGCTTTTCTGAATGGCGACCTTCAGGAAACGGTTTACATGCAACAACCTCTCAGGTTTGAGACCACGGGGGAGTCTCGGCTTTGTCACTTTCTCAAATCGCTATATGGTCTCAAACAATCCCCTCGGGCATGGTTCGACAAGTTCAGCAAAGCTCTCCAGGCAATTGGCTTCACTCGAAGCTCGGCTGACTTCTCATTATTTACTCGCCACCGGGCAACGGGTACGGTTCTCCTATTAGTATATGTCGATGACATCATTATTACTGGAAACGACTTGGACAACATACAGGCCGTTAAGAAGTGGCTAGATCTGGGACATCTTCGGTACTTCCTGGGTCTAGAAGTGGCTAGACGGTCAGATGGTCTGGTTCTCTCTCAACGCAAATATTGCCTGGATCTTCTTCATGATGCAGACTACTCTGGCTGCAAACCTGTAAACACTCTCATGGATGCAAATCATAAACTATATGCTCATGGCTCGGATTCTGATACTCTTTTACAAAATTCAGAATATTATTGTCGTCTAGTTGGGAAACTTATCTACCTAACCGTAACAAGACTTGATATATTCTTCGCTGTGGGACTCGTTAGTCGTTATATGCACTCTCCTCGAAGCTCTCATCTTCAGACTGTGGAACGGATTCTCAGATGTCTCGAGACAGCTCCTGGCCAAGGACTTGTTTACAAAACCTCATCTTCAATCCCTACACTAGTGGCATACTCTAATGCCGACTACGCTGACTCTCTCGATGATCGACGATCCACTAGCGGGTTCTGCACATATTTTGTAGGACATCTAATTACTTGGCGGAGTAAGAAACAAGCTGTGGTTGCTCGATCCTCAGCAGAAGCAGAACATCGGGCAATGGCTGTTGTGGTCTCGGAACTCACATGGATTGAGAGCCTCCTTACCGACCTAGGTGTAAGACTATCTTCACCAGCTCTCCTCCTATGTGACGGTCAAGCTGTTATACATATTGCCAAGAACCCGGTCTTTCATGAAAGAACGGAGCATATTGAGGTAGATTGTCATTTCATCCGAGAGAAAGTCCACATGAAGAAGATCGAGCTCAAGCATGTTCCGGGTACTGAACAGGTCGCCGACATCCTCACCAAAGCTCTACCAAGTACCCTCTTCTATCAGTGCCTATCCAAGCTTGGCGCATACGACTTGTACGCTCCAGCTTGCGGGGGAGTATTGGAAAAACCCATGTAAAGGGCCCATATTGGGCCCTCTTTATTGCTTTCTCTCTCATCCTTCTTTAGTCCCACATCTTGTATAGGATTTATTCTTCTCTCCTCTCTCCTATATATTTGTATTCTCTCCTTGTAATCACATACTTGAGTAATACATACAAGCTTTGAGCTCTTACAACAATTTTCAATAAATAAATTCGTAAAATCATGGTATTATCTCATAGCCTTATATTCAGTAGTAGAATAAAGTTCAAGATCATTAAATTCTTTTATTTAAGTGTTAATAAAATTATCAAAAAATATTTTTTTTTGTTTTTATGTATTTTGGACATGTTGTTTCCTCAAACTATATTACTGCTTGAACTTTGTTAGAGTATGCTTATACACATAGGAGGTATTATTAAATGGTTCCATTAACTTCTATTTAATATAATTGCTAAGATTTTTTTATCTGCTTGGACTTTTAGGCTCTGTTTGGCACTGTGGTGGCAGTCATAAACGCATGGGTTAAAATGTCATTTGTTAAGGATCACCTAACAAATATCATCCCTTTGAACATAAAAGTTACATTTTTTAGATGGGCGTTAAAAATGGCAATTTAACCCTGTGTTCATGACCGCCACCACTGTGTCAAATAGAGCCTTAGTCGAGTCTTACAACATTTCTCAACTCGCACCTCGTCACGTAAGTTTCTTTTCGTGTTGCTTGCTCTCAATAGACCTCACATGCTGGTGCTGAAAGGGGGCCGGCCCCTCGCGTGAGTATCCCGGGCCGCCCCCAGCCAGGATTGCAGTCCAACGGGTCCAACCCCTCTCCACCACCGCCCGCGGCCTAACCCATTTCGGGCACCCAGGACCCGACTTAATACGGTGTGACAGGTTGTTAAGGTTGGCGAGGCGTTGCCTGACCTCGATCCCCCAACCTCCTTTATAAGAGGGTTTTAAACCACCCTCTCACACCCATCTGCGCTGAGTATCTCGGGCCGCCCCCAGCCAGGACTGCAGTCCAACGGGCCCAACCCCTCTCCACCACCGCCCGCGGCCTAGCCCATTACGGGCACCCAGGACCCGACTTAATACGGTGTGGCGGGTTGTTGAGGTTGGCAAAGCGTTGCAGCGCAGATGGGTGTGAGAGGGTGGTTTAAAACCCTCTTATAAAGGAGGTTGGGGGATCGAGGCCAGGCAACGCCTCACCAACCTCAACAACCCGCCACACCGTATTAAGTCGGGTCCTTGGTGCCCTGAATGGGTTAGGCCGCGGGCGGTGGTGGAGAGGGGTTGGACCCGTTGGACTGCAGTCCTGGCTCGGAGCGGTCCGGGATACTCACGCGAATGGGCCGACCCCCTTTCAACAGCTGGATGTCATGTTCGCATGACAGAATTGTGTTTCTGCTGAACGAAGTCTACGACTTTCTTGATTTCAATGTTAAGCTGTTGATGTTCTCTATTTTTTTGGTGGTGTCACATTGGTTTGATATCTGAATCAATCAAGGTGTCATTACAAAGTTTGAGAAAAATATTCCAACATGTTTGGAAACCCTAAACTTCATTTTCAAGTCTATTTTATACACATTCTCTTTTTATCGTAGGCTCAATCTTAATCAATCTTTGACTAATTCTAATAATCCTACCGCTTTTATTCGCAATTGCAACGAAAATCACATTGGTTTGCATCATTGAGGTTTCATTTATATCCAAAGCTTGGTGTGAAAGGGTTGTTCAACTCATTCTCCTCATTTCTAAGCTAATGGGATGTATGATATTGTTTATGTTAGTCCTTATGTTTTCACAAGAAAGATTTGAGCAAAATTTCGTGCCCCAAAAATATTCGCATCTTCATTTACCGTCAAGTGTTTAGATCTCGTGGATCACCAAAAAAAGCAAAGATATAAATACTAAGTCTATTTTTTAGAGAAGATATATCCATTTCAGGGTGAATTCAGGAAGTTTGATTAGGGGGGCACAAACAAAATATGGAGAATTTTTTTATGATCAATTAGATTTATATATAACATCTTTACAAAAATTAATTGAATCAGTTAGCTCTCATGTCATCTTTCTTTTCTTTCGACAAAAAAAATTGAACACCTACACCTTTTTGCACCCTCTCTCTCTCTTATTTGAACACTATTTTTGTAGCTATAGATGAGAAAAGGAGAGCAGGAGCGGCGAAAATATTGTCTTGCGGGGCACCTGTGCCAAACTTCTTGTAATAATAAAGATTAATAGTGGAATCCATAGATTTGGGGGTTTTGGGACTTAACACCCTCCAATTAAGGGTGTTTGACACATTGCACCCTCATATTAAATCTTTGGCACTTTGCACCCTCTAAAAGCTCAAATGCACCCTCATTCTATTAAAATCATTCATTTTAAAACCCCAAATGCACCCTCTAAAACCCCAAAATTCAATTGGAGGGTGCAAAGTGTCAAAATTTAAAACCTGGGATGCAATGTGCTAAACACCCTCAATTGAAGGATGTTAAGTGCCAAAAATTTTTACAAGAAATATTTTATTTGCTCAAATATCCAAATTGTAGAAATATTATATTTGCTCAAATATCCAAACAGAGCTCAAACTCCATGTTCGTCGTGTCGAACTACATGCACCGTTGTTAAAGCAAGAGGGCACAAGTGTTCCGGTGTTCGCCACAGCGAGCTCTATAAATACATTTCCTTTTCGTCTTCCTGCGCCAAAACGGAGGATTCTCAGTCGCCATCCCCACTCTCTCTCCCCTCTAAAAGCTATCGTATGAAAAAAATCTCTCTTTGAAGGACATTTGAGCAGCATGAAATGCCCCGTTGAACTTTTTCGGCCCAATTTGTCGAAGTAACCGTAAGTGTTCATAAAAACTAGGGTTTATGGGTTCTATCTTCATTGTGTCTGTCGTGGCATCGAAGAAAGCAGTAGGGCGATTGGTGAATCCAATCTGCAAGTCGATTGATTTCGGATCATTGAGATTTTCTCGATGAAGCGCAGTTGTGGGCTATGTCGCCATTAATTTTGTTTTCCGTAAAAAATATCTTGGATTTCAAATGTTTAACCTTTATTATTTACGCAAATGTTTAACCTTTATTTAGAGACAACTATATCTCATTATTTTACTTCGTTGTCTCTTCTAATTTACGAACTCCGCTCTTTCACTCTGGTGGTTCTGCAGGAAACTCCCTATGAAGTCTGTAAACAGTACAAATACTCATAAAAAGCTTGATTTGAAAGAATCAAATAAACGCATAGGTATGTAAATAAGCACCAGAATGTTTTCAGTTTCAAAAAAAAAAATTCCCTTAAAAGTAATTCCAGTTTTGGTTTGATTCTGTTTGTACATAGTTTGAAATTTTATTTTGAATTCATCCTTAATCTCCCCTCTTGCATTAAGGTTCATCTGTAATGATGCAATCAGACGAATATTTAGCACCAAGAATTTATAAGAGCAAGGAAAGTGATGAAGGATGTTCAGCCCTTCAGCTTTGCACAGCAGAGCCTGCCGCCAGCTCTGCAGGATAAGATTGTTCCACTTGAAGGAAAACCGTACTTCACACTTGTTGTGGGAGAGTCTCATGTATGCAGGCATTTTATAGTGGTACTTTCTCATATCTTTTTTCTGCAGATTCTCTGATTATCAATTACTCTTCATTATGTGTCTACTTGCTAGCACTGTTGGGACAAGAAATATGTATTGATGTTGTTATCTTGCAAATAGCAAATATGAGTAGTTGCGATAAATAGACATGCTATATTATGGTCTTTTATTGTTTTTGGAACTGACAAAACTGAGAGCAAATCTCACAAATTCGGAAACGTTAATGAAGGAAAATCAACAACCCCACTCACAAACTGTATCTTCAACAACTCTAGCTTCTATTCACAGAACACAATACATTTATGTTGCAAAAGGGTTTCATCATCCCTGCATAGTATTTCCTATTGGTATTTACAAGACAGAGTAGCATTATTAATAGCCATGTGATTAATTTCATTTTATCAAATAAAGTAATTATTATGATATGTGCATGCTTTACCAACTTGACCTGGGAGTGCTTGCATAATAGTTATAATTCAATCAGTATTACTTTACTTTATTTGAATTTATGCTTTGTTTTGTATGTGGATTGAGTGGTTGTGAGGTGAAGTGGAGTTGTATGGGGTTGTGTTTTTTTTGTCTTGTTTTTGTGTTGTACATGGATGTTGCAATAACGGTGTTTGTAGCGGGCATGTGTGTGTTTGTCGTTGGTTGCGTTATAGCTCTATTTAAAGGCAAGCAAATGACAAGTGAGGGCATTATTTAAATCCCAAATAAGTTACACTTCCATGAAGTTATTTGTCTTGTCAAATTCATCATAGGAGATTTGACATCTTGAGTAGGTGTCTACAATGTTGCAAAGAGCTTGACAACATTGCTCTGCGCAAGACCTTTGTAGAGGTCCTTGATTCTTAGTGGCCTTGGCGATTCGTCTCTGCACGGTTACTCGGTAGAGCCATTTGAGATGATAACACTTTATAAAATTCTTTTATAGACAAAGGATCTTGACACAAACATATTTGGGCGTTAGTTCTTGACAATGGTTCCATAATTAGGGCTGTTATATGATGTCATCATCCATACTGAAGTTGCATGCATCATCTACCTCAAATTTTGGCTGTCGCCGTTGCATGGGCAAACATGTAACTAATATTAAAAGGGATAACGAGAGGGATTCTTGATATCAAGAAGGGAGAGGGGAGCAGAATTAGGGGAAAGGGAGTTGAACTTAGGGTTTGGCTTGATGGATCGCCGTGTTGGCTAACTTCTTGTGTCTTGAATAATGCTGTCAACATTTCATCATTAAACTTAAGAGTAGACCGTGATATCGGTGCTAAATTCTTGATTGTTGGCTGTGGAATGAAAATGAGTATCTGATTGAATGTAGTCTTTCTATGGATGTTTGAAATGGAACCAAAATGCTAGACTGTTATAGTTCATTATCATGGTTAGCGGCTTAGCGCCTTCGAATTTCTTCACAACATAAATATTTTGATGTAAAACGTGAATATAAATCTTACTCAGCTTTCACCTATGTTTTTGTTTTCTTGTTGGTAACATTTTTATCATCTTCTGCACAATGATTAACATTAGGAAATGAAGAATTTGAAATGCTTACATGATTCGTTTGTTTCTTCTTGACATAATTTTGTTTTACAATTGAATTCTGATGGTGTAAAGTGTTACTGAATTTTCTTGAGTGGTTGCCTTTGATTAACATATTGTTTTTATGTAGTTTCAATTGTTGTTGAATGCTTGTAATCAAAAGTTTAAAATCATATTTGAAGACTCAATCTAGGCTAACTTTTACACAAGCTAAAACGTTTGTGACATAGGGTAGAGAGCTGGGCGATTCAAAGCTCTGCAAACTCTAAGGTGCCGTGTAACTTCAACCCTAGGATGATACAAACATGCGAAGATGAATCCAACAATTGATTGCAATTAACAGTAATTCAAATGAGATCTAATGCAAACATCACAGTTAATCACAGAACAATTAAAGGAAACTTGCTTTGAAAACATTCAATCATATAGTATCCAATCAGTACAACTGAGGAGAAAAACAAACCAAATAAAAGATGCGAGTATATGATTCCGTAGGTGGTGGAGAGAGGAGATCCAGTGGCTGCGGAGAGATGTGGGGACGGAGGGGTGTTTTGATAGTAGAGGAGCGGGGTGCTTGTTGTGGGTTGGTGAGGGTTAGAGGAAGGCTGAACTTGGCGGATAGGGATGGAGGGGGGACTGTAGGTGTTCCATCTGGGTGGGAGGCTGACTTGTAAGGGTTCAGCCATGGTAGGGAGGGGCCGTTTAGGGGTTGATTAGAGCTAGGGGAGGCTTGGAAGGAATCGGCCAGGGTTGGGAATGGGAGATGATCTGTTGTAGCTGAGGAGTGTTGATTGTGGCCGATTTTCAAAGGGGAGTAGGCTAGATGGGGTTAGCTGCATTAAGGGAGGCTGATTGTGGTCAGTTTTGGAAGGGGAGAGGTTTGGGTGGGCAGTGGGCTTGGCTGCAGTAGGGGAGGGCTGTATGGTCCTTGGTGTCTGCTGGAATGGGATTTCAGGGGGTAGCAGTGGAGCGTTGTAGGAGTGGTGGCATCAAGGGAAAATGTAATACTTAGGAATTAGCAGCTACTCAGCTAGCGTTCACAGAGTCAACATCGTGAATCACCGGCGGACCGAGGAAGAACTCTCCAAGGTCCTCTATTGGGCCTGTTAGCATTATTAGCTCTTATGCATTGTTAGCTTTATTTGACTTTATGTATTTTTATCCTTGTCCTCTATATATAGAGGACACCTTTAATGAAAGTTTTAAGTTTTCTCTCATTCAACATGGTATCAGAGCCTCCCGTGCCCTAACTCTCTGCTTTCGTCCTCCGCTCGCCAGCCCGCTTCCGTCTTCCACTCGCCAGCCCGCTCGCGTCTCCTGCTCGCCAGTGTCAACTCCCACTCGCGTCTCCCGCTAGCGCCAGCATCCGATTGCCCTCAAGTCTCCCGTGTCCAGTCTTCGCTCGCCCGCGTCTCCCGCGTCCAGTCTCCGCTCGCGTCTCCCGCGTCTAGTCTCCGCTCGCGTCTCCCGCGTCCAGTCTCCGCTCGCCAGCGTACGCTCGCCCGCGTCCTCTCATACCTCTTCTAATGGCGCCGGAATAGTGCCCTTGCTTCCTCCGGCGCCTCCTGCCCTTGTGATGCTTGGATGGCTGGTTCCATTTGCCTCTTGATGCCCTAATTTCTTGGGTTTCCTCCCTTTTCGGATTTCTATTCCGGCTTGATCTTTCTCTCAGGATTTCTATTCCTGTGTTATGGGATCTAGTGGAGCGGATTCTCTCTCTCCTTCTACCGGTGGTACTCCGGCCCCTCTTTCTGCTGGTCCTTCGTCGGTCTTCTACCGTGGAACCACCGATCACAATACCTCTCAGATAACTACTATCCGACTTGATGAATCCAATTATCTCTCATGGTCCGTTCTATTACCCTGACGCTTAAAAGTCGGCGTCTCTTTGGCTATGTGTCGGCCACATGCCGGAACCTGATAGGACTTCTTCTGAATGGCCGCAGTGGGAATCCGAGAATTCCTTGGTCATGTCTTGGCTGACCAACTCGATGCAAGAGTCCATTGTCCGCAACTATCTTTTTCTTGACAGTGCTTCTGCTATTTGGTGTCGTGCAGAGTCTACGTACTCTCGCCGCGACAATGCTGCTCAGATTTTTCAGCTTCGCCGCCAGATCAGTTTACTCCGTCAGGGTGACCGCCCTCCTTCAGCGTATTACTTAGAGTTCACTCAGCTTTATCAAGAGTATGATCATTTTGATCCTCTTGTCTTTGTTAGTCCTGTTGATGAGGCGATGGTTCGGGTCAGGGATGACCGCAATCGCATATTTGAGTTCCTTCATGGCTTGCACCGCGACTCTGATCAGATCAGTGTTCAAATTCTGGGGCGACTATCGATCCCTTCTCTTTTTGAGGTCTATAACATCGTGCAGCAGAAGTTTGATCGTCGTCAGACCCTTCTTCCGGATCCTGTGCCAGAGGGCTCTGCTCTGGCTGCTACCATCCCCTCCCTTCTTGGCACTCGTCCATCCCGGGATCCCAGGTCGAGGAGCTTAGATGAGGATCATCTCCTCTGTGATTACTATGGCAAGAGTCGTCACACTTGGGGCTCCCCTGGTGCTTTTACTGTGGATGAGGTGCTTGCTCTTCGACGCATGATGCATGGTCTTTCTACGGAGCCTTCCGCCTCTTCCTCCTACGCTCATACGGGACTGCCAGGTGCTCACTCTGCTGTTTCTTCTCTGTCCACTCAATGGGTCATTGACTCTGGGGCCACAGATCACATGACCGGGTCCTCTATAGGTTTTGTCTCCTATATTCCTCCTTTTGGGAGTGATAAGGTGAACATTGCTGATGGTTCTCTTTCCTCCATTGCTGACAAGGGCACCATCCCCTGCTCCTCCCTCACCTTGTCCTTTGTTCTTCACGTGCCCTCCTTTACTCGTAATTTGCTTTCAATTAGTCATTTGACTAACTCCATGCATTGCTTTGTGACATTTCTTTCGTCCTCTTGTGTGTTTCAGGACCTGACGACGGGGAAGGTGATTGGCTCTGGTAGCATGGTGAATGGACTCTATGTGCTTGACTCTGGAGCTTCTTCCTCTACTCTAGCTCTTCATTCCAGCACTGTTCATCCGTTGTACTCCTGGCATTGTCGACTGGGACACTCTTCTATTTCTGTTTTGAAATTGTTGTTTCCTGCAATGTCTGCTGTTTTTTTTTTGAGTCTTTTGTGTGTGATGTCTGTAGTGTGAACAAACATCATCGTACTTCATTTAAACATGTTTCATTGCCTAGTTTTATTCCATTTGCTGTTATTCATACTGATATCTGGGGCCCCTGCTCGGTCCCTTCTATTTCCGGTTGTACGTGGTTTGTTACATTTATTGATTGTTTCTCACGCACTACCTGGTTATATTTGATTCGTCACAAGAGCTATGTGTTTCTGTTTTCCGACAATTCCATGCAATGATCTCCACCCAATTTCAGTCTCACATTAGAATTCTTCGCAGTGACAATGGCTGCGAATACATGGATTCACAGTTTGAGCACTACCTTGCTGATCACGGCATCCTCCACCAGACTACCTGTGCGTATTCCCCGGCTCAAAATGGCGTTGCTGAGCGGAAAAATCGCCATCTGTTGGAGGTTGCTCGGTGCCTATTGTCCACAATGCATCTCCCAAAATTCTATTGGGGAGATGCCGTCCTCACTGCTGCATACCTCATTAATCGGATGCCCTCACGTGTCCTTGGAAACTCTACTCCTCTGGATACGCTTGGTGTGCCTCCTACTCGCCTTCCTCCAAAGGTGTTTGGCTGTGCTTGTTTTGTTCACATCCATCATCCTCATCCCTCCAAACTTGATCCTCGTGCCCTCAAGTGTGTATTTATTGGTTACTCCCCTACGCAAAAGGGGTACAAGTGTTTTCACTCCCCTACTAGGAAGGTGTTTGTTAGCATGGATGTCACTTTCCGTGAATCCGAATCATATTACCCTCTCTCTGGTCCCTCATCCTCGGGTGTTCCCTCCGTTTCTTTGCCCATACCTCCACCATATCCCTCACTTCAGGGGGAGCCTCTACCAGTGGAAGTGAGTCCTTCTCTACCAGTGGAAGTGAGTCCTCCTATTCGGGGATCTCCTATATCCTCACCACCGACCTTGCAGGTATATACTCGGCGTATAAAGAGGACAAACACACACGAGCCTGCTATGTTGCCAGATCAGTCAGTGGATCCTGACTCAGGACCTTCTGATTTACCGATTGCTCTTCGAAAAGGTATCCGGTCTTGTACCCGCCATCCTCTATCTAATTATGTATCTTATGATTCTCTGTCTACCTCCTACAAGGCCTTTGTCTCCTCTCTTGCTACTTCTTTTATCCCTGTGTCATGGCAACAGGCTCTTGAGGTCCCTATGTGGCGAGAGGCAATGGTTGAGGAAATGAAGGCTCTGGAGAAGAACCATACATGGGATCTTGCCCCTCTTCCCTATGGAAAAAACCTGTTGGTTGCAAGTGGGTGTTCTCTGTGAAACAGAATCCACAAGGGATTGTTGAGAGATGCAAGACACGGTTGGTTGCAAGGGGTTATACCCAAACCCATGGCATTGATTATCAGGAGACGTTTGCCCCGGTTGCTAAAATGAATACCATCAGGGTATTGGTATCTGTTGCTGCTTGCAAAAATTGGGATCTTCTGCAGCTGGATGTGAAGAATGTCTTCCTCCATGGTGACTTGGAGGAGGAGGTCTATATGTCTATTCCTCCTGGCCTCACTCCGGCTGGTGCTGAAGGGAAAGTTTGTAGATTGTTGAGGGCTCTATACAGACTGAAGCAGTCCCCAAGAGCTTGGTTTGGCCGATTCCATAAGGCGATGGTGTCGTTTGGATACTCTCAGAGCAATGCTGACCATACGTTGTTCATCAAACGTAGGTTTGGGAAAATTACAGTTCTCATTGTGCATGTTGACGACATTGTTATAATTGGTGATGATCATGAAGAAATTCAGAATCTGAAACAGAAGCTTGTCAGAGAGTTTGAGGTCAAGGACCTAGGAAAACTCAAGTATTTCTTGGGAATTGAAGTTGCAAGATCAAAGCAGGGGATCTTTCTCTCTCAGCAGAAATACACGTTAGATCTTCTAGAGAAGATGGGGATGAGTGGGTGCAGACCTGCTGATACTCCGATTGAGGCAAATCACCGATTGGGGCGTGATGATGGAGAGGAAATTGAAGATATTTCAGGGTTCCAAAGGTTAGTGGGGAGGCTGATATATATGTCTCACACTCGTCTGGATATCTCCTATGTCGTGAGTGTCGTGAGTCAGTACATGCATGCTCCAAAGACACGACACATGAATGTGGCACACAGAATTCTTCGGTATCTCAAGTCTTCATCAGGAAGGGGAGTTTTGTTTTCCTCGAGTTCCGACCTAAAGATTGAAGTCTATACTGATGTTGATTGGGTCGGATCTGTGGATGATAGGCGGTCCACCTCTGGATATTGCTCCCTTGTTGGGGGTAACCTTGTTACTTGGAGAAGCAAGAAGCAACAGGTTGTGGCACGATCTAGTGCGGAGGCTGAGTTTAGAGCTATGACCCATGGGGTCTGTGAAGGCTTGTTGCTTCGGGCCTTATTGAGTGACCTTGGTCTCGTGGAAGTGGGACCCATCCACCTGCATTGTGACAATAAGTCGTCCATCAGTATCGCTCACAATCCGGTTCAACATGACCGGACAAAACACATCGAGATGGACCGACACTTTATCAAGGAGAATATTGAAAGAGGAATCATATGTACACCCTTTGTGCCCTCCAACGAGCAACTTGCCGACATTCTCACCAAAGGATTGAGTGGGAATTCTTTTGACCAGATTGTGAACAAGTTGGGCATGGTTAACATTACACGTACAACTTGAGGGAGAGTGTTAGCATTATTAGCTCTTATGCATTGTTAGCTTTATTTGACCTTATGTATTTTTATCCTTGTCCTCCATATATAGAGGACACCTTTAATGAAAGTTTTAAGTTTTCTCTCATTCAACAGGGCCAAAACTAGCCCCTACACTTGTATAAATAGGCAAGGAATACTAGGGCAACCAACCATCATGGACACCGATTGCGCAATCATGATGGTTGTCAAATCTCCATATATAAAATAGATAAAATACATATAAATATATCATCGTCACTCCGGAAGTGACTACAAAGTAGGTTAAAAATTAACCCCGAACTGCCCAGAAACTCATGCTCCGAAAAGTCAGACTAATCCCATCATTTTGACACTGTTGTAATGCTGATTTTTCTAAGTAGAGAAATCACTACTAATTGTCCATGAAGCATTATCTTGTGCTTGTTTAAATATTCTTGTATCTGAACAATCCAATTGGTTGCATATTATTGTGGGATGGTGTTAGACTCAGAGAACAAAGGAGGTGTAGCAGACTCGAGGAAGCTGATCAATGATGTTGATGAATTCAGAAGAATTTAAGATAGGAATTGGGGTGATTGTACCTTTGAAGTTGCAACAAAACCATCTATTTCCTTCCGAAACTTTTGAAAATTTGAAAGTTGGAACTGATTTGGTCTTGCCCTCAGTTTACGAATTTGTTGTTGCATAGCTTTCTTGAAATTGTTGAAAGTAATTTGGCTTTGTACTTAACTCAAAAGCTTGGTCTTCATCGCTAGAGGTCATCCATAACACTTATTTCACTTGGGTATCGAAAGGATTTTATCATCCATTGCTTCTGTTTTACATCAAGACCTTTTAAGGCATGATTGTTTACTATCTAACAAATAAAAAAATATTAGTGATACCAACCGCCTTGGAATTTAGTGTAAGTTTCTAAAATAGAATATGCAAGTATCTAGTTCTCAGCAAGAGTTTTTGCACAGTACCTCACCCTTGCACAATACCTCGTCAAAGGTCCTCACTGCTTAAGGGTCTTGGCAAGTCATCTTGGAAGCACTATTCTGCAGAGCCGCTTGATGGGATTACTTTTCATAGGCTTCTTTTAACAATAGAGGATCTAGACACAAACATATTTGGGCATGAGTCCTAGTTAATGGCTCTCTCAGCACATATGTTATGAATACAATATCATCATTCATGTTGAGTTCACCTAAGCCAGACTCTTCCTCTTGAGGAGAATTAGACATAGGGTTTTGGTTGTGGTCCAAACCGCTCATCGGCTCATGTCTTTCTCTTGAGGAGACTTACTATGAGTTCACATTGATAGAATCAAAAGAAAAAGGTGGATTCACGGGATTTCAGAGGAGTAAAATAGGGAAGGAACAAAACAGAACATCCATCTTCTTCTTCCTCATTCAAAACATTGTTCATTACATTTCTTCATCGCTGATTACATATTCATATTGCAGGAAAATATAAATGCAATAACTAAACAGGTAAGAAACATCCTTCGACTTCATCACAGGTATTTTCCCAAGAATCACTGCTTCGTCTTCTTTCGAGCTTTAATGTTTGCCTTCTTGACTTCTTCAAAGTGGCGGCTCATCTCCTCTTTATTATTAATGTCTTCAACATTAGTTTTCTCAACATCCCCCCTTAATGCTGAGACCAAATTTTCTCTTATTTCAACAAAAGATTGTGTTGGCAATGGTTTGGTCATTATGTCCGCAAGTTGTTTGTTGGTTGGACAGAACTGAAGTTCAACCTAGTGACTCTCCACAAGTCCTTTTAGGAAGTGATACTTGAGCTCTATGTGTTTAGTCCGGCTATGAAATACTGGATTTTTGCAATTCCAATTGCAGAGGTGTTATCACACCAGATTTTAATTGGTTCTTTGATTTTTTTTTGAAACGAGAGATCATTAACAAGGCGCGGGAGCCATACACCTTCACACGCTGCAACACAGGAAGCCACATACTCTGCTTCAGCTGTTGATAGAGGCACGATTTTCTGCTTTTGTGAAGACCAGGAGATGACTTTGCTTCCTAGCATAAAGATGTACCCACTGGTACTCTTTCTGTCGTCAGAATCTCCTCCCCACTCACTGTCTAAGAAGCCACATAGATCTGAGATTTCTTCCTTATGATAGCATAATCCCAACTGCTTAGTTCCTTTCAGGTAGCGTAGAACAGATGAGATGCTCTGAGCTGGGTTTGGACAAGAACCTGGACAAAATGTTAATTGCATTTTCAATGTCCGGTCTTGTGTTAGTAACGTAGATGAGTGACCCAACCAGGCTGCTATACTCGGCCTCTAAAACAGGCTTTTCTGCAACATTCTTTGATAATTTTGTGCTTGTCGACATTGGTGTTGGAGCAGGATTGCATTTAGTCATGCCAAATTTATCAAGCAGTTTTTCAATATATCTTTCCTGGTTGTTGTTTCACCTGAAATCCTAGGAAGAATTTCATCAAACCTAGATTACTCATCTCATACTCTTTTTTCATAATTCTTTTTAAATTTTCTACTATTTCAGTGGATGATCCAATGAATATGAGATCATCTACATAAAAGCGCATTAGTAGAAAGTGATTTGAATTGAACCTTTTTGAGTACAAGGAAGGCTCATTTGGACTTCTCTTGAAACCATTTGAGATAAGATAGTTGTCGATCTTCTGATTCCAAGCCCCGGGGGCCTGCTTCAAACCGTAAAGGGCTTTGTGTAATTTACATACCTTCTCTTCTTCTCCTGGCTTCTCAAATCTTTCTGGCTGGCTTACATACACCTCTTCTTCAATTGTCCATTAAGCAATGTTGATTTTACATCAAGTTGATGGACTTGTAAGTTGGCTTGTGTTGCAATGGCAAGGAAAGTTCTTATGGTCTCCATTCGAACAACTGGGGCAAAGGTTTCAATGTAGTCTATGCCCTGTCCTTTTGCCACAATCATTGCTTTGTGCTTTACTACATTCATGGGCGGAACTAGCCCTGGGCACGGTAGGGCACATGCCCGACCGGTTTTTGGGTTTTTTATCACTAAATTACCACTCCCTGCTCCGGCTCCGGCTCCCGTCGGTACTACTACTACTACTTCTTCTTCTTCTTCTTTGCCTTCTTCTTTTTCTTTGCAATTCCTGTTTTTTTTTTCAATTTTTGTTTCCTGTTGTTGATTTCAGAACTAGATTCAAAATTTTTTTCAATTCATATTTTTTTTTCAATTCCCGTTGCTCGTTTCAGAAACATATTCTAGATATTTTCAATTCCTAATTCAGATTTTTTTCAATTCATGTTTTTTGTTCCTGATTTCAGAAACAGATTCTAATTTTTTCCAATTCCTTTTTCCATTTGCTGATTTCAGTAACATATTGGAGGGGATGCATGGACAAATATTTTATGCAATTATGCTTGATCTTTTATTTTTTGAGAACTTTTATCCTTTCAGCCATAACAACCTTTGTCTTTATTTAAGTGTCCAAAAAATTTTAAACCAAGTGAAAGCTATAATAATCTGACATTTATCAAATGTATTTGCACAATTTCACTTTTTAGCGATGAGATAGAGCTCATTATGATAATGAAACTGGTTTTGGTATGCCCCACAAAATTTAGAAAATATACCACTTAGGTGAGTAGATATAATTAATTTAGAAGTATGATATATGTGAAGGAGTAGACCTAAGGTAATGTGGATAGAAGTTGTTCGAATTAATTTGTGTAATTTAGATTTAACACATCTATCATTTAATGTGAATGAATGGAAAATGAGAATTCATAAAATTAACTCCAACTAGTTAGGACGAGATGATTGTTTATAATGACGATCAGTCCATGTGTATACACTCTTCTGCTTTTCTTTTTTTAGCTGCTTATTACTGCTTTCTACATTAAAGCATTATGGATAACTGTAACGTTCTTCTTATTGTAGTATTTTATTTTATTTATCGTGTTCTTTTTAGGCAAAGATGTTCTTGCAAAAGCTAGGACAGGAACTGGTAAAACAGTAGCTTTCTTGGTAGCTTTTCTCCTCCTTTTCTTTTGATGTTTTTATTACTATTAATTACTCAAACCTCCCTTAGGAGTTAGCATAATTACATGTTGCATCCCTCTATCTTTAGAAATTACAACATACCATATCTTTGTCGATACTATTACAACAGAAACTATTATTTCACGTTTTCAGAGCATGCAAAAAAAAAAATTTCGGGACGCTGCCCCGTACCCCCGCTCAGGGTGCGCTGCCCCCCGAACCCCCCGAATTGACAGTACTTAGATTGTGTCCGTGCGACTTCAAAATCCTAGTTCCGCCACTGACTACATTTCCCTCTTCATCTGGCTTTATCTTGTAAACCCATTTCAAATGTATAACATTTTTTTTTGTTTGGGCACAAGCTTCCAGGTATCATTCTTCTCGACCATCTCTATTTCTTCTGTCATTGCCTTGATCCAGTTTGGATCACTTGCAGCAGCGGTATAGCTTTCAGGCTCTTCCTTGATGAAGAAAACTGCTTCAACTTTTTCATAGATCTCTGGTGGAGACTTGTAGCGTTTGGGAGATGATGACTCATCTGAATCTGAGAGAAAATCTAATTCTCCTTGATCTTCTGCTTATGTTGGCATTGACAGTGGACTTTCATCTTCTGCATGATTGGATGTCTGGTCATCAGCAACCTCAGCAGCTAGAGGGGCCAACTCTTGAGTCTGGTCCCAGTCCCAAGCTCTATCTTCATCAAAGATGACATCTCTGGATATATGCAGTTGCTGAGTAGCTGGGTTATAGATGCGGTAAGCCTTTGAGTGATGGTTGTAGCTCACAAATACTCCCTTCTATGTTTTCATCTCTAGCTTCTTCCTGTTCTCCTTAGGTATGTGGCGGTAGGCAACACATCCAAATGTTCTCAGATGCTGAACATTTGGCGTCTTTTTCTTCCAAAGTTCATAAGGAGTGACATCTTCTAGGCTCTTAGTTGGTGATCTGTTCAGGACATATACTGTTGTATGAGCAGCTTCTGCCCAAAATTTCTGTGGCAGTTAGTGATGTTGAAGCATTGGTTTTACTTTCTCCATGATTGTCCTGTTTCTTCTTTCTAGCACTCCATTTTGCCCAAAATTTCTGTGGCAGTTAGTGATGTTGAAGCATTGGTTTTACTTTCTCCATGATTGTCCTGTTTCTTCTTTCTAGCACTCCATTTTGCTCTGGGGAATAAGGAGAAGTTAATTCTCTGTGAATGTCATTGATTTTGCAAAACTCAGAGAATTCTCCTCCAGTAAATTCTCCACCACGATCTGTCCTCAATCTCTTTATGCTGCAACCACTCTCCTTTCAGCTAGAGCCTTAAACTCCTTAAACTTGGAGAAAGCTTCAGATTTTTGCTGCAAAAATAAAATCCATCCATACCTCGTAAAATCATCAATAAGGCTTAGATAGTACCTCATCCCCCCTACCGAAGGTGTGGTGGCAGGTCCCCACAAATCAACATGGACCAACTCCAATGGATCTTGGGCTCTCCAGGTTGCTGAGCTGGGAAATGGAAGTCTATGGCTCTACCCCATGATGCAGTCTTCACAAGTTGAATTGTCACTGTCTAATTTGGGTAGACCAACTACCATTTCCTTCTGTTGTAGCCTACTGATATCATTTTGATTTAAATGGGCATATCTATAATGTCATGTAGGGTATGTTGAGCATACATGGGCCTGGTCATTTGGTATGACTAAATCGAGGGGAAACATTTTTTTAGATGTCATTTTAACTAAAGCAATGCAAACACTTGTCTCCTTGTGAAGAATGTGACAGTGGGTGTCTTCAAAGGTGATGGCGTACCCGTTTCTCATAAGCTGCCCTACACTTAGCAAGCTTTGAGTAAGGAGAGTAACATAGTGCACATCATATATGCTCCTGATGTGCCCACCCTTGGACATTATAGCTACTGTCCCAATACCCTCTATTACTACTTTCCATTTTCTAAAATGACATGAGATTTTTCTGTTTTGTTGATCTTGACAAAAAAACTCCACACATGGTGACATGTGGTTTGAGCAACCACTATCTATGAACCAAGTTTCATTCTTGTCACAGTTAGTTGTAATGATTAGGAGTTTTTCACTGGTATCAATGAATTTAGCTTCTTTCTTCTTCTCCTCTCTTTGGACCAACAATCCTTTTGCATGTGTGGGGGCTTTTTGCACCTCTTGCATTTGTAGAAACAGTCAAATGCAACATGATTTGTTCTTTTGCATAAGGTACAAAATGGTTGTGAACTAGATTTAGATTCACTGCTCCATGAATTTGGTTTGTATTCTATATTTCTTGCTTCACCCGATCTCCCTCTTCCTCTTCCTCTCATGGCACTTTGAGACCCTCTAAGAGGAGTTTTTTCAGATGGTGAGAGCTTTGCCTTTGCTTGAAGTGCACGCTCTAGTTCACCATTAGATCCCTTTATTCTTTCCTTATGAGCTTGGAGTGATCTTTGGTATCTTCTATTGTTGTGAGAATGAGAGTAAATTTTGGAGGTAAACACCTCAGAATTTTAGGAGCAATTTTCTTATATTTTAACTTGTCCCCTAAACTCCTTATCTGGTTCACTATCCCCATTAGTCTGGTTACAAATTCCTTAATGCTTTCACTTTCTTTCATTGCAATATTTTCAAATAGATTCCATTGGTGTTGAAGTTTGATTGAGATTACCTTCTCGGAACCTTGAAATTCATTATGAAGGATGTCCCATGCTTCCTTTGGTGTAACAACCCCCATTATCCTTGGGTAGATTCCCTTGCCCACTCCTTGATGCAGCATTAGGAGAGCTTTTGCTTCTAGCTTTGCTTCTTCCTGTGCTACTTTGAGGGTGGAGGCTTTTGATTCTTTCTCTTTGGAGGTCTTGGCAGGTCGAACACCAATCTAATCTTCCTCTGAACAAGATGTCAGAGGCCTTGTGACTGGAACACAAGCCTCATATGGGAGGCCCAAAAATCATAGTGTTCTCCATCAAAAATGGAAACACTAGATTGGGTAAATTGAAACATATGGGATGAGTTTGATGCGGCCATATGATGAGTGAAATGAGAAATTCCCGAGGATTCAGATGAATGAAAAACCTTGCTCTGATGGCACACAACCTTGTTCTGATACCATGATCGAAACAAAAGAAAAAGGTGGATTCACAGGAGTTCAAAGGAGTAAAATAGGGAAGGAACAAAACAGAACATTCATCTTCTTCTTTCTCATTCAAAACATTGTTCATTGCATTTCTTCATTGCTGATTACATATTTATATTGCAGGAAAACATAAAAGCAATAACTAAACAAGTAAGAAACATCCTTCGGCTTCATCACAGGTATTTTCCCGAGAATCATTGTTTCGTTTTCCTTCGAGCTTTAATGTCTGCCTTCTTGACTTCTTCAAAGTGGCAGCTCATCTCCTCTTCCTTATTAATGTCTTCAGCATTAGTTTTCCCAACACACATTGTGTTCAGTTCTTTTGTGACAAACAACGTCATGCTCATTTTCTCAAAGAGAATTCCACCTCAGGTTCTTATTATTGCAGTCGTCGATGTGGACACTGTTACAGGCCTCCCTTAAAGTACTCTGAACTCGACGTAGATGGTCGGAAGTGTCAAGCGTGGCAGAGATACAAGAGAGTCGTCTAAGGGAGCTGACCTACCTACAGGTTGTGACGAGGGCCAGGCTCAACCTCACCAGTCCCTAGAGTAGGATCATTTAGGGTTAGAGGGAGGGAGAAGAGATGACGGAACTAAGAAGAAGAAATAAATATTACTTCATGACTGTCATTGATTTCCTTCGTCCGAAGGGCCTTTAAATAGAAGTTACATGATACACACCCGGACTAGTTACAAAACACCTTTACTTGAAAATAAAAGACGGGGCGTGTATAACAACCTCTAAACAATGACAATAACATGACATTAATTAAACATAAAAAATAACCGGGCCCATAATGGAAATGCCTATTATTTTTTATGGATTTGTCGCGTCGCAACTTTGCTGACATACTCCTCACAACCCCTCGTGTGAATCTTGCAGTTTTAGTGGGATTGGTTGACTTTGACACATCCCAATAGTTGCCTACACTTTTTATTTGTCTGCCGCATTAGTATACTCGAGATCGTTTGTGTGACGGGAAACTCCCAAATTTTTTTTTTGCCTTTTGGACTTTCTTTAGACACCTTGTTGGCCCTTCGAGTTCTTCACGAGGGGTTTCGTGGAACTTGCTATCTAAGGTTTGTTCCTCGGTAGAAGTTGTGTTGTCTTCTGCAGACCATCCATATTTTTCTTAGAGATGGCGAGACCAAACATGAATCGCTCACATTAATCACATCATCATCTTCATTCATTCAGTGGAAAAAGATTCTTACGTTTTTATTATTTCATACTGTTGGGTACTTGGGTCCGGCGGGTCAGACAACTGTGGACATGTGGTAACCCCACCTCTGAGCCATGTGGCCATGTGGTAACCCCACCTCTGAGCCGACGGGTTGTGCTGGACGCCGGGGGGTGATTGTTGGTTCCGTCGTTCCTTCACTTGATCCGTGACGCTCTGCTACTTATTTAAGAAATTAAGTAGCATCATTTCCAACAGTCCGGGCTTTTGGAACAGTTGGGTATGCGCTTAATCCTACATTCCTTTTTCTTTCACATACACTCATACATATAAATACACATTTAAATATCAACACTCCCCCAAGATGGGCGAAAAATATCAACTAAACCCTTTTTGTCACATAATCTGGACAAATCAAGCGAGTTGAGTCTCTTAGTGTGACAATCAACCACTTGTTCTTTCATAACTACATGTCCCCACTCCAGTACGTCATTATTCAGTTTTTCTTTGATGAAGAACATGTCGATCTGTATATGTTTGGTTCTGTCATGTTGAACGGGGTTATTTGCAATGCTAATTGTCAACTTGTTGTCGTACCATAATGTCATTTTCTTGCTTTGGTCCATAATTAGCTTTATTATTAGGGCTTTTGATGTAGGGTAGGCTAAGGGGTGCACAAAACCTAGGACTCTAGGTGCAAATGCAAAGGTGACTCTCTAGTATGATCCTAAGTGCAATGCGGCTGTCAGTTACGGCGACAAATAAATTTGAGCAACAAAATTTTCTAACACCACGCAAATATTTAAAATTGAAAAACAAGTATTTGATTCGACAATTTTATAACGGTTTTTGTCCCTCAGAGGGGCAAAGCAAAGCGCGTGGCGAATAACTCATACAAATTAATAGCGTATCGAAAATAATTTTCTACTAGCAAGAATCACAACACATGCATTAATTCACCAATGAAAATGTCAAATCAAATAAGCCAATACCACAAGAAACTCACAAAGTAGCGGGCTGAACCGAGACACTGAAGAATTTGGGTCCGGATGTGTAGAACGACGATCGGAGGTGTAACCGGAGACGCGAAAATGACGGTGGTGGTTGTCCTTGGCGGTAAATGGTGAGATCGGACGAGGAACGGGTAGATCCGACCACATATAAGTAGATTCGGGCCGGGGAAGTGTGGATCCGCTATTTTGGGTCGGTTCCGGGTGAGGGGAGGGTATGGGAGTGATGAAAATAACGGATCGGGGGTTGAAATTCTCAGATCTGAATGGATCTAGAGAATTTGGGCGGTTTGGAGGTGGTTCCACAAAGAGGAGGGGAATAGGTGGTCGGTCGGTGGTAGGGAGGGGGCTGGCTGTGTATGGGGCGTGGGAGGGAGGCGGCGGCTGAGGGCGGGTCGCTGGGTTGGGGGAGGAGGCTGGGTGGTCGGTGAGGAGGAGGGGACAACAAGGGCGGCGGCCGGTTTGGCCGCCGGCTGCAGGAAAACCTGCACAACAGGCTGTCGGGTATGGGGGGATAAGGGGGCTGCACCGGGTGGAAGAGGCGTTTGAGGGATGGAAAATGATGGCAAGGGTAGGGGGTACCTTGGGAAGAAGAACGAACACCTAGGAATCATCACCTAGGGTTCCACGGCGTCAGCACCGTGGGGTGATCGCTGGAATCCGAAAATAGGAGTCTCCAATTTCTGCAATGACTGAATTCAGCCCCTACAACACCTACTTATCAGAAGAGAACAAACTAGTGCTTCACCATCAACGACTATGATTGGCCGGTGGGGGGGGGGGAGTCGGCCACTAAATAAATGAAAATAAACTAATATATGTTTTGACTCGCAGCGACGTGTCGGACGCAACCGCGGAGTCGGATCGACGATCCGATCAAGCCTTCCTGCGCGAATAAATGAACGTGGGTCCCGCCTTACGGCGAACCCCTCCAGGTGCACAATCTGATTGATCCCCATCAGCTTTTAACCATAACATCTCTGCTACACTTAAATCCATGGACTTGTATTCTGCTTCGGTTGTAGTTCTCGTAACTACATTTTGCTTCTCCTCATCCAAGAGACAAGATTTCCCCCAATAATCATGCAGTGTTCGTACGTGGACCTCCTGTCATCGATGCAACTACCCCAGTCTGAATCACAATAGTCCTCAATGTTCAAATGTCCATTTTTTCAGAAGATCACCCCCTTCCCTAATGCACTTTTCAAGTATCTTAGAATCTAGTACACAACATACACATCACCCTCCCTAGGATCATGCATATATTAGGCCACCACACTCACAACAAAGGATATGTTGAGACAAGTGAGACTCAGATAGATCAAGCGGCCTATCAACCTCTTGTATTTCTCTCTATTGATTGACTCTCCTGCCTCAGCACTAAGCTTGGATTTCTGATCAATAAAAGCAACTGCAGACCTGTACCCCAACATACGTGTGTTTGTCAGCAAGTCTAGCATATATTTCTGTTGAGATAGAACAATCTCCTCTACACCACGAGCTATCTCAATCCCTAGAAAATACCTTAGCTTCTTCAAGTCCTTTACCTCAAATTCTTTAATCTCGTCTTCAGCTGAGCAATTTCACTCTTATTATCACCAGTGATAATCGTGTCGTCTACATATACAACAAGCATGATATTGTGAACTCTACATTGCCTAAAGAACATTGTATGATCAGCATTGGGGTGTCGAGGCTCGAGGAGACTGCTTTTACCTATAAAGAGACTTCTTGAGTTTAAACACCTTACTAGTTGTTTGTTTCATGCTAAAATCCGGTAATACCTTCATGTACACTTCATCCAACAAATCACCATGAAAAAATGCATTCTTCACGTCGAGCTGGTGTAGTTTCCATCCCCATTTGTTGTTAAGGATACTAGTGTCCCAATGTGCTCATCTTCACTATGGGTGCAAAGGTCTCATCGTTGTCGATGTCATAAGTTTGATTGTACTCCTTTGCTACCATTCGGGCCTTGTAGGGCTCGACCTGACTCTCTGGATTTTGTTTCACGGTAAAGACCCACTTTCACCTAACTGCCTTCTTGTCTGGTGATAGTGATACAAGCTCCCAAATTTTGTTCTTTTTCAGAGCCCCAAGTTCCTCTAACATTATAGCTTTCCACTTTAGATCCTCCTTAGCAACCTGCCAACACTTAGAAATAGAGACAGTATCCAAAATGCAATAAATGCTCCATGTATAGGGGATATGCAAGAGTAGGAAACGAACTGGGCAATATCACGAGGAAAGTCATATCGTTCAGGTGAGACTCCCACATTGCCGCGGGAAGCCATCCTTAGCGGTAGGGGAATTTGAGTAGAGAGAGGAATTATATCACCTAAGTATTTTGAATTTGAGGTGGATGGTGTATGTATCTTGGGAGTCGGAGTAGGCGGGGGCAAGGGGCAATGTAGGCACTGCAGGTGCGGTTCCTTCATTATGCTTTCTTCTTCTTATATACACTCAACTCCCTCTGAGCCTAAGGTCCACCATTCTTGGATTCATTCCCCTCGTGCACTATCGACAATGCAGCTGACTCCATACTCGGCATAAGATGACAAGGGATACTCACTATCTTCCTCTCACCACTTTTGTTATCTCCCCTTCTCGCCTTATATTATCTATAACAAGTTAGCCCGTCAAAGGGCAAATCAACCTAAGAAGAGTAGTATGACTCAAGCTCTCTCAATATAGCATCCATAATAATGAACAACCTCCTCTCAATCAGACTCCAACATACATATCCCTTTTGAGTAGCCGAATACCTAAAAAAAACACAATTCACAGCTCTTTGATCCAACTTACCCACATTCGGTCTATTGTCTTGTACGAAGCACACGACCAAATGTTTTGAGAGGAAGAGTATCTCTTCTTACCTCAGTATCTCAATCAGAGGCTTACAATCCAACACCTATGCGGGCATTCTATTATTCAAATAGGCTGAGGTCAAAACTACTTGTCCCACAAGTACTTTGGCACCTCATCGATATCATCATACTTCAAGGCACCTCAAGAAGATGTATGTTCTTTCATTCAGCTACCTCATTCTTCTCTGGCGTGTATGGGCAAATGGTTTGATGTCGGATTCCCTGTAATGATAAGTGCTCTACTGCACCGTATTGGGCTTGAACACCGCTGTGAAAATCTTTGAAGAAAGCCAATTCACACGAGAGAAACAATCAATGAAAGACAAAATATTGAAATTCATTCATTGTTGGTGTGGGACACGGTCCCCAAACATCAGAATGCACTAAATCAAAAGGATTTAAACTCCTACTACGAGAGCTGGAATAAAAATTTCTGGTATGTTTTCCTAATTCACATGCATCACATACAAATTTGTCTTGATTACTTTTTTCAAATAAAAGTGGATACAACCGACTCAAAACAACAAAAGAAGAATGACATAGACGTCGATGATGAAGTAGCGACAACGAGTCCTCTACGCTCCTCCCAACTCATCCAACATCCTCTATAATGGATGAAAATGTTGTCCATACTTTCCTTATCCAGGTACCACAAGCCACTATGTCATTTGTCAGTCTCAAGTCTCCTGCCAGTCTCCTCTTGAAATATCACCATTGGAATATCAAACAAAACAATGTATTTTAGTTGGGATATACTGACACTAACAAATAAGAGGTTCACTTGAAAGGAAGGAGCATGCAAAATATTGGACAAAGTCAAAGTATTGTGATGCAGGACGACGCGTAGGATTTGCGTGTCTGTCGGCTATTTCTAGGAAACCCTAAATGCATGCGATAATTTAATTAATTTTTTTACAAAAAATTTAGAGCGGGCGTTGCACAGACTTTGAAATTAAACAACTTTGATATATTTTTTTGTAAAGCACAAAATTCACTATTTCGTTCAAAAAACATCACTTGAAAATAATTCAATTTTAAATCCGGGAAAAGAAGTTTCGCAACTTTCGTTCTTTTCCCCTTATCATAACAAAATGAAAATTGTGAACTCCAAATACGTTCATGTTTGGAGTTTTTGACGTAGTGTTTGCTGACAAAATTCAGGCGAGAACCCAACGATGAGTCTATTATCCTACGAGAGAATATAGAGGCACACACAAAGGAAAAGATAGAAACAATTACCCACGGAAATATGCGTCTTTCCGTAACCGAAGTCGATGACGATCACGTGAGTAACTCCTCGTCACCTTCGATCTCCCGCTCCGAGGTCGTCCGCTATCGCACACGGACACCAAGGAGAAATTTCATTCACTCTCACATGAAAATGGTTCCGCGAAATCACTCACTCTAGAGAAGCCACAAACCTAACAACCTAAACTTCACTCACTCTCACACCCAAGATGGACTCACAAAATCTCAATCGCACAAGGTGGTTCCACGTAACCTCAAGCAATCAAGTCACTATTCAGGGAACCAACATCTAATTATTATCAAACTGAATTCAACTGAGGCTAAACCTAAGCAGCAAGTTATCTCCTTCCACTATTCGCGGGACATTCAAACTTTACTGTCATTCTATTTCAACAGAGCTGTAGCAATCTAAAACACAAGATTGCACTGGACTATTCACGGAAGGTAAAAAAAACTCAAACAGCAATATTTTTTAATCAACAGCTTCTCCATGGGCTCTCATGGCAAGAACGGGATCTTCATCAAATTCTCAATATGGAACAAAGCAGTTTTAATCAAATCTTCAATTACAACTCTACAGGAAGCACCTACAGGAAATCAAACGGAAATTCCTATTTCTAAATTCCCAACAGCAACCACAGTTTCGCACTGTTCATCGTCTCTTTTACCGGACAGTTAACCGCAAGCACAGTAGCAATATCAAATCCTTCATTAACAACAACAAATTCAGGAACTTACAAACACCAGCAACTCTCAAAGAGAGGCAAACACAAGCAACAAAAACTCATAATAATCATCAACCATAACTCTATTACACTAACCCTACTGTTCCTCTTCCTCGGAAGGCAAACAAATCAAGGAACCATAATCAACTTTACAGCAACTACACTGGTACAGGACTTCATCTTTTCATCAACATCAACCCGGAAATATTCATCACCTCTGCTTTTATAGGGCATTAATAGCACTCGGTGGAGGAGGATTCGGCCATGGCAGAGTTTTGGCGGAGCGGGCTTGGCGGAGCAGAACGTGGGCCGGCGGTTGGAGCTCGTGTCGTGGCCGGATCGGCCGTCGTGGGCAGCGGTTGGAGCTCCGAAGGAGACGGCGACGTCGTGGGGCTTCACGCGTGCAGTGATAACATCGGGGATGAGGCGAGTCCTAGGCCGGCTTCATCTTCGACCTGATCTGGAATTCTGAAGCTTATATATATATAAATATATGTATATATATATATGTGTGTGTATATATATATGTGTGTGTATATAAATATATGTGTGTATATATATATATGTGTGTATATATATATATTAATATGTATGTATATTTATATATATGTGTATATATGTTATGCCATCACTACGCTTCTCGGGACGACAGTATGTTCGTAGGCGCAAGGAGTCGACAAGCGGCAACGGGGCTGAACCATCTGGTTCAGCCCCCTCTCAGTGAACCGGCCGGTCGTGGCTGAAACAACGGGTTCAACCCCTTTTGGAGGGGCCGGCCGGCCCCTCCTTGGCCCGGGTATTTGTACCTGGGCTGCTCTCATGTGGGGATGAGATCCAGTCGTACATGTCCCGCAGCTTGAACCATGCGATCAGTTTAGCTCGGATACAGGAGGAACATTACAACCGGCAACGCTACCGCAGCTCAGCCCATTCTACGACCGCTACGCCGGTGGCGAAGAGGGACTCGCAGGGACCGGGCAAGCCAGTTGTCACTTGGCTGACTTGGGCAGAACTTCAGGCGCGAAAGGAAAAGGGATTGTGCTATAATTGTGATGAGAAATTCGCTCTCGGGCACAAATGTCAAAAGATACAGGTCTTTATGCTATGGGAGGACACAGAGGACGAGGGCACACCCGTATCAGAGTGGGAAGGGGACTTGGATCTGACCGAGTTTGGCGTGTCACTTCAGTCGATGGAGGGATGCAATGCACCACTCACTATGAGGATGGCCGGGAAGGTCCGCCAGGAAAAGGTGACTATCCTGGTAGACAGCGGGAGTACGCACAACTTCATCCACCCGGAAGTGGCGCAGAGGGTGGGACACGAGGTTGACCGAGCTGCTCCTTTTCACGTTATGGTGGCTGATGGGAGCAAACTCCGGTGCGAGGGGGTCATGAAAGGCGTGGAACTAAAGATACAGGGGTACTCGGTACGCACTGCCGTCTATCTCCTACCCATCAGAGGGTCGGATATGGTGTTTGGGGTGCAGTGGATACAACAACTACGGAGGGTGACCTTTGATTTGGAACAGATGACAATGGAGTTCCTCCAGCAGGGGAGGCAATACTGCCTTTGTGGCCTTAAATCTTCCCCGCTGAAGGAGATATCCTTCCGCAGTCTTGAGTGAGTGGGGAGGCAGGGCAACACGATGGCGATGGTCATAGCGATTACGGAGACCCCCGGGGCCTCCGACAGTTCCCAGCAGATGCAGGCGCTGCTCGCTCAGTATGCTGAAGTATTCCAAACACCCAAGACACTCCCACCAACGCGGTTCCGCGATCACCAGATTCAGTTGAAGACCGGTACGGAGCCCAGCAATATTCGTCCGTACCGGTACCGGTATAGCTAAAAGGCCAAGATCGAGCGCAGCATTCGAGAAATGATCACAGCGGGACTCATTCGCCCTAGTACCAGTGCGTTCTCGTCCCCCATAATCTTGGTTAAGAAGAAGGACGGGTCGTGGCGCTTCTGCGTAGACTACCGCGGCCTAAATAGTTCTACCGTAAAAGACAAGTTTCTGATACCGCTGATTGAAGAACTACTGGATGAACTACATGGTGTTTCCCGTTTCACCAAACTCGACCTCGGGTCGGGTTACAACCAAATTCGCATGCATGAAGGGGATGTCCACAAGACCGCTTTCCGTACACATGACGGGCATTATGAGTTTCTGGTGATGCCGTTCGGGCTCACCAACGGCCCCTCCACATTTCAGGACGCCATGAACGAGATATTCCGCCCCCTTCTCCGTCAGTCAGTGCTGATATTCTTTGATGATATTCTGATCTACAGTATTAGCTGGGAGGAACACTTACACCATGTGGAGCAGATCTTCGCCATTCTTCGGCATTCTTCGCCAACACGAACTGTACGTCAAGCAGTCCAAATGCTCTTTCGGGCAGGAGGAGGTCGAGTACTTGGGCCATTTGGTGTCGGCCGACTGCATCAAGGCGGACCCGCAAAAGATTGCAAGCATGTTATCCTGGCCGCGCCCTCAGACTATACGAGCATTGATGGATTTCTTGGGCCTCACAGGCTACTACCGCCGATTTGTGAAAGACTATGGCAACATTGTCCGCCCTCTCACCCAGTCGTTACAGAAAGATGCCTTTGTTTGGCAGGACGAGGCAGAGGCAGCGTTCCAGGCACTTAAGAGGGCCATGACGTCGACACCAGTCCTGGCGCTCCCAGATTTCGCCAAGGAGTTTGTGCTAGAAACTGACGCTTCCGGGGTGGGCATTGGTGCGGTATTGATGCAGGAGGGCCGACCCCTAGCCTTCTACAGCAAGGCACTGGCCCCTTGCACGCTGGGATTGTCCACCTATGAGAAGGAGATGTTGGTCATCATCCACGCGGTGGCTGTGTGGCAGCCATACCTTCTAGGCCGACATTTTACGATTCGCACCGAACACCAGAGCTTGAAGCATTTCTTGGACCAACGGGTTTCTTCCCCTCTTCAACAAAAGTGGGTGACCAAACTTTTGGGTTGCGATTATGAGATTTCCTATCGGAGCGGCAAAGACAACATGGTGGCTGACGCCCCCTCTCGTATTCCTGAGGGTACGGTTGCTCACATCTCAGGGCCACTAGTGGACTCCCTGAATGAAATATAGGAGGAGGTGATGCGAACTACCGATTTACGCACCATGGTGGAGGCTTTACAGCGCGGCGAGACCGTGGACCTCTGCTATCACCTTCAGAATGGCCGCCTCTACCATCAGGGCCGCGTGGTTCTTCCTCCAGACTCGGCATGGAAAACTGTGATGATGCACAAGTTTCAATCTTCACCGACAGGCGGCCACGCGGGAGTGCTCCGGACCCTTCAGCGGACGCGAGCAAATGTTTTTTGGCCCGGCATGCATCGTGACATACAACAGTTTGTGCGGCAGTGCGAGACTTGTCAGCGTTAGAAGTACGAGACGACCTCGCCAGCAGGGCTGCTTGTGCCTCTCAAGATTCCGCAGCAGATTTGGGATACGGTATCGATGAATTTCATTGACGGGTTGCCCAAATCACAGGGGAAATCCGTAATTCTGGTGGTGGTTGACAAACTCTCCAAGTACGGCCACTTCCTTGCCTTGAGTCACCCATACACTGGCGAATCTGTCGCCGCTCTGTTCGCACGGGAGATAATCTGCTTGCACCTGCCCCGAGCTATCATCTCCAACCGGGACCCCACCTTTGTGAGCAACTTTTGACACGAACTCTTCTAGCTGCAAGGGACATGTCTACGTTTCAGCACCGCACATCATCCCCAGACGGACGGCCAGACAGAGGTCTTAAATCGGGGGGTGGAGACCTACCTCCGTTGTTTTGTTATGGATGAACCCCGGACTTGGTCGGGGTGGTTGCACTGGGCCGAATATTGCTACAACACTTCCTACCACTCGGCCAGCAGGATGACCCCGTTTGAGGTTGTTTACGGCCACCCTCCTCCTACTCTGAGCAGCTATGAGCCGGGCAGCGCGACCATGCCGACGGTTGATCGAGCTCTTCGGGACAGGGATCGCATGTTAGCTACCCTGCGTGAGAACCTTCGCCTTGCACAGGATCGCATGAAGGTTCAGGCGGACAAGCATCGCAAGGAGAGGGAATTTGTAGTGGGCCACGAATTGTTTCTCAAGCTACGACCGTACCAACAGTTGTCTGTCGCTCGTCGTCTGAATCAGAAGTTCTCTCCCCGGTACTACAGCCCCTTTTGTATACTCAGCAGGGTGGGGCCGGTGGCATACAAGTTGGCATTGCCGATGGGTTCCCGCATTCACCCAATTTTTCATGTATCCTTGCTCAAGCAGAAGGTCGGCGCCAATGTCCAACCAAGCGCTCTGCTGCCCGAGACTACCAGCGCGGGCGAGCTTCGCCCACTTCCGGAGGATATTGTGCTACTCAAGTGGAAACTACGAGGCGCTGAATACCGACCGGAGCTCTTGGTCAAGTGGAAGAATCTTTAGGCAGCGCACAACTCATGGGTGGATTTGCTGGACTTCAAGGAGCTTTACCCCGACTACCACCTTGGGGACAAGCTGGTTCTTGATGGAGAGGGGAATGTTACGCCACTACTACGCTTCTCGGGACGACAGTATGTTTGTAGGCGCAAGGAGTCGACAAGCGGCAACGGGATTGAACCATCTGGTTCAGCCCCCTCTCAGTGAACCGGCCGACCGGGGCTGAACCAACGGGTTCAGCCCCTTTTGGAGGGGCCGGCCGGCCCCTCCTTGGCCCGGGTATTTGTACCCGAGCTGCTCTCATGTGGGGATTATGCAAGATCATTCAAGGTATTTCTCTTTCTTCTCCTCCTTAAACCCTAGTTATCTAATTTCCTCCTTAGATCTCTTCCTTCCCCCCTCCTTCTTCCTATCAATATAATAGGAGAACAAAAATAAAACTCCAAACAAAACCACACGCGCAGGCGTGCAACAAACATGGCTACGTGCGCAGGCGTGCTACAAACCAAACTTGATAACATCAAATTTGCAAAATAAATTACAATAAAACATAAAATTAAAATGCAATCATTGAAGGTCGGTAGAGATCCGGTCGAGTGCTACGTCGGACATTTTTTGTCGACCTGATTAGGGTTGGTCTCCACCATATTGGTAGTGTTCGTTACCTTACCAACCACTGACTGAGTTGTACCATCGGCAGTCTAAAAGCACTTTGGGACTGTTAGTTGAGTATAAGAAAAGAATTCTCTAGCATCCCCAATGACATGCCGAGAAGCATCAAAATCGACTATCTAATTTGGTGATCTAGTAGTGGATATAGTTGCCAGTGCAAGTGTATCACAAGTACCTGTGGTTGAGTAAAAGAGGCAACATTACCCTTGAGCGAAGAGGAGGTAAATGCGTCATCAACCACGCTCTTATGCTTTCTCTTGATGAACTGAGAGTAAGCATCCAAGATTTCATGTTCCTTCTCAAAGTCTCGCATCAGCTATACCAACTTCTGCCACATCCTCTAATATCATCAAATTTTCTAGGTAGCCTCCTCGACCTCCACCTCTGCGACCCCCACGACCGCGACCAGGACTCCTGAACTGTCCCCGTCCACTTGCATCTCGCTCCTTGGGTGGCTTAGGATAAGCTTGCCTGAGATGATCAATCTCACCGCAATTGAAGCACTGTCGTGCCCCACTCATGTATCCCGTGTGACCCAGATTGATGACCACTAGTGCTGACTTCACCCCTGGAAGGCTAGCAGCTTGCTGCACCGGACTGGGAACTAATCCTGCTCTCCTACATCTTGGCCGAGATCGCCTCATCCAGGGAGGGATCTTTGGTTGAGCTAGTAACAGTGTACACCTTGGCTTAAAGGCCAGATTCAATCCCCTCATAAAGCGCAGTCCTCTGTTCAGCATCTCGCTCCCCTTTCTTGCACTCGGTATCTTTGCAACACCATGTTGCATGTGATCACCTCTGCTGCATATGTGATGAACTTCAAAATCTCTCTAGCCTGCATCCATCCCAACACCACTGCACTCTCTTGACCCCTCCTAGCAAAAGCATTGACCTCTTCATTCGAACAAGAACAATCTAGTCGACACCTTCTTGGATGGTGATCCTGCACAGATGCACCAATCCTTAAGCGTCACTCCGGAGGTTGATAACTAAGTTTGCATATGATGTAGGATTTTGAAATAGTTACCTCAAAAGTTTGCAACCTTCTTTATGGATGAGGTTATTTAGATCTCTAAGTGAGGCCTCAATAAGGCAGACTGCTGCTCTTAGTTCTACAACACCTTCATCTTCATTAAGACGTTGGTCATCTTCCCCGTCACTTATTCTCATCATTCTTTGAGCACATCTTACTCCATGACTCGCGTTCAGAAATGTCGATAGATGAGAATCAGCAACATCACTCACGAAGCGTGTCTTCACAACTACTCCCTTAGTATTTAGGGCGCAGAGATGTCTTTGTGTGGTACTTGTGATTAGTTAAGAGTCTAATAAATAAAATAAATACTAATGACAACAGTTTTTTAGAATTGTTTGTTGCAAGTTCCTAAAATAGAATAATGTATATATTAACTCTTATAACAGAGAGATAGCTTGTATTAACTCTTATAATATAGAGAGAGCTTTCTACATGGTTCCCTGGCTTTATGTATTGCGCTGCATATTCTCATCTGTTAACTGCTGGTTCTCTTCTTATTAGAAAATTCCAGAAAATTTCCTCGAGTTTCTTCCACCGTCCTCCACCTCGCTCATACTGAGCTGCCGGGAAAAGGAGTGGGTTGTTAGGTGCATCGCGTACGCGAGATCAAAGGTGATACGATCGGGATGGAAACAGTTTGCGATCGATAACAAGTTAAAGATCGGGGATGGCTGTGTGTTTGAGCTTCTGGATGATGATGAAATGAAGTTCAGAGTTCAGATACTCAGTGGAGAAGTGCCGGCTGCAAATGGAGATAACATAGAGAATCCCATTGTCATAGACTGACCTGCATTCATTGGATCACAATTCATCAGATAATATTGATTCCCTCCAGCTTTGTATAGAGAGACTTTTCTATGCTATCTTTTTTAGATTTTTTTTGGGGGTTATTTCTGTCCTGGAAGCAGCCTCTTGCAAAAATACAGGATAAGATTTGTCTACATTTCATCCTTGTAGTCGGTCCCTTCCCTGGACCCTCGATGCGTGGGGATGCTTTGTGCACCGGGCTGCCCTTTATTTCTGTTTTCTTGTGTTTTTGTGTGACATGATTGGAATCTACATGGGGATTTATCTGCAGGCGATGGCTATTTTAATTCAAGATGATTGAGTTAGCAATCCAGAATGTAAGCAAAGTGATATTTGTTTTAGTTTAATGTATATATGTATAATTTTATTTAATGCAAAAATATGAAAACTATGTCTTTCAACCAAACTTTTTCCTTCAACTGTTAGATAATGATCTATTCTATGTTGATTAGTTGATTTTGCTATATCCTATTTGATACATACTTTATTAATTTATGTAGAAACATAATAACAAATTATCTTTGTAATTGTCATCACTTTCATTGTCAAATTTTTTAACAAACTTACAAGTGTACTGCATTATGAGCCTAGCTCATAATGTTGTGTTATGAGCCAACGTCGATGGTGATGGCGGTAGTGGAGAAGATTTATAAGTGGAGAGTGCGAGAGGAGGAGAAGGAAAACTGTTTGCAACACTAACTCTAAAATTGGAAGAAAGGAGGAGTAGAGAGAAATTTAGAGTGATAATAAAAAAGTTAGATTAATTCATTTCATGATTCAAACATGACCCAAAGGTTCATATGACTTGACTCATATAGAGCACAATTATATGAGTACTAAAATATTAAATAAAAGTGAACACTGAAATATTCATACTCAATCGACTCATATGGCTTGACTCCAACTCAAATTCATGAAGGCTCAAATTAGGCTCCGTGGGAGAATTTATTTTCACCGGTCAAGCGGTTACGACCATTTATGGTTCAATTCATGCGGTCGTAACCGCTTGACGGTGAAAATAAATCATCCCAAACAGTCTTGGGCTCCGTTTGGGGGGACTTTTTTCACCGGTCAAGCGATCATGATCGCATGACTGCTTGACCGTGTGAAAAAAAATCCTCCCAAACGGAGCCTTAATGTATGCTGCTTCCTAAAAAATTTATTTTGTAGCTCTTCATTTTTTTATGTACAAATATGAAATTAGTTACAACTTTGTACACCTTGTTTGGAATAAATCTCTAAAACTCTTATGTTAATTTTGGCCTCAAAGATTTATACTTAATTTGAAAATAATTTTAACTTCCCATACAACAATGTAATAGAAATTGTATATCAAGCATTGACATGACTATATTTAAGTGGTTAAGAGTAAGAGAGTGAAAATGTGTATATGAAAATATTATTATGTTTTTATAAAAAAATTCTATACAGATATGTGACATTATTTTTATTTAAACATTCCTTTTTTTTGTCATGGCTACCTAATATAGCCATGCAAACTACAACTATGGGAAGTAACTGACCAAAATTAAAACAATTTTAAAGGCCAATTTCCATAAATCCAGCAGAGGTGCTATTTATCTATCTTAGATGGCCCATTCCTTTCCCCTATTAGGCCATCTTATGATTTATGTTGATTCATAGGCCTCTACCTAAACTTGCAAGCCAAATTTTCGGCCGATGTCTCTATCCCTTACCACAATGACAGTAGATATTGAAGCAACAATGATTATTGCTGACATTATGATTTTACTTTTGTCCAAAATATTGCTATTGAGCCTAAATGTTGTATTTTATGATTTGAAATGAATGGAGAAATCTAAATTTTTTGTGTTAATAGCTTACCGGCGCGGAAAGATTTTTTTTTAAGTGTTAATATAATATGATGACTAATAGCAATTTCTAAAGTGCTGACAACATTGCTCTCGCTTGTTCTCTCTTGTTCTCTCTATATATGTACATATATAACTTGAGAAGAAAAATAGTCGAAAATGAATATGTAATCTACCTGAGCCTTATTGAAATGTCTGAAATACCAAGGAATGGCTTGAAATCTTGAGCAATGAAGGGAATAGCCCCCTTCATTAGATCTACAGTACTTAGCGGAATAAACTTTGCTGTACTGTCACATGCTGTGGTCATTGTTCTTGTTCACCTCTGGGGTTGCCTGCAGCTCCTCCTTTTTCACACTTCAATGAATGCTGTCATTTAAGGATTTGAATCTAAGAATGCAACATATTTCATAAATCATCCATCAAAAGAAAGCTGCTTGTTCTAAACAAATCCCTACAACTGTAATATGGGTTATTCCGGATTAGACAGATAAATTGTCGCTCTTGAGAGGAGACCAAAATCAGAATATACATCACATGAAAGAGGACAAGGGTGGCAAAAGAGAGTCCCCCCTTCAATTTCCCTCCAACAAGAGAGCGATGTCTTCGCGAAGAACACCACCATATCCTCTGTAAGCCACAGGGCCTCTAGACGAACGGTCGCAGATCTGCCTGAGCTGACCGTTCATGCCAAGCGTCGGCCGCATCATCAGCATGGCGACGGCTGGGGAGTATTTCGCCATCGAATTCCACCTAGCGAACAGCAGTCTTCCCCTCGATACAGTATCTGCGATCTTTGCGTAGTGTTTGTGGGACGCCATTGGGCGGCGGTAGATCCTTGGCTGTTCGGGAATGAGGTTGTTGCTGCTGCTGCTGCGCCTGTCTGTGGAGTGAGATCGTATTTCCGCAGATGGTTTTATGTGATCAAGCCACCGGAGAACCCAGTTCCCCAGGTTCCGCCCGGCTTCAATGTCCCTCTGTTGTACGTTATGGTGAACTTTTACCGCAACATCGAAGATGGTTCGCGTGCGCCTTCAAACGGAAAATGAAAGAAGTTAGCATTACAAATATTACTAGTAAAATAATTCAACAGTTTGACTTGCTTTTTAACTGCCACGATCATTTTTTAAATGTTGGGGGTCAGGTTCTTGCTATTCACGGTAAAGTCAAGTGCTAGGAAGAGAGACGTGCGTGCATAAACTGTTTTCCATTGCATTTTAAACCTTGGCTAATTGGAACCCTACTTAGTTGTTTTGATGAGAAAATACAAATTGCATGCATTAGGATTACCGGAGGGAACCAAAAACATAGAATTTTAATATCGTGAGGATGTTTAACTTGAAACATGCCAAAGTTCAGAATGCCCGAAATTACATTGCAAAAAACCTCAGGCATAAAAAACTGTAAGAAATCAAATCGGTCTAAACTAGCTGTTGCCAGCACTTCTACAGGGACTCCATGCTGTCTCAAAAAAAGGCAAAAGAAGATGAGCTATAAGGCGGCAGCACTTCTACAGGGACTCCATGCTGTCTCAAAAAAAGTCAATTTGGCATTACTCTCCTAAACATGTACTAGATAATAAAGATGAAGCATAAATAACATAAATTATGTCACTGAAACCATGAGAATTCTAAATTGTCATATTTGATTAAGGGTCCTTTTGGCACGGTGCCTCCTTCCCTTGCTAGCGGTTTCTGCTTTTCCCTAGCCAAGCACTCTCCTTCCCCTGCAGCCCTGCTCCAACTAGATCCCTCCTCTGCACCACCAGCACCTCCATCGACAACCCCAATCCTTCCCTAGTCCTCTAACCTGGAGAACCCAGTTCCCCAGTTCCGCCCGGCTTCAATGTCCCTCTGTTGTACGTTATGGTGAACTTTTACCGCAACATCGAAGATGGTTCGCGTGCGCCTTCAAACGGAAAATGAAAGAAGTTAGCATTACAATATTACTAGTAAAATAATTCAACAGTTTGACTTGCTTTTTAACTGCCACGATCATTTTTTAATGTTGGGGGTCAGGTTCTTGCTATTCACGGTAAAGTCAAGTGCTAGGAAGAGAGACGTGCGTGCATAAACTGTTTTTCCATTGCATTTTAAACCTTGGCTAATTGGAACCCTACTTAGTTGTTTTGATGAGAAAATACAAATTGCATGCATTAGGATTACCGGAGGGAACCAAAAACATAGAATTTTAATATCGTGAGGATGTTTAACTTGAAACATGCCAAAGTTCAGAATGCCCGAAATTACATTGCAAAAAACCTCAGGCATAAAAAACTGTAAGAAATCAAATCGGTCTAAACTAGCTGTTGCCAGCACTTCTACAGGGACTCCATGCTGTCTCAAAAAAAGGCAAAAGAAGATGAGCTATAAGGCGGCAGCACTTCTACAGGGACTCCATGCTGTCTCAAAAAAAGTCAATTTGGCATTACTCTCCTAAACATGTACTAGATAATAAAGATGAAGCATAAATAACATAAATTATGTCACTGAAACCATGAGAATTCTAATTGTCATATTTGATTAAGGGTCCTTTTGGCACGGTGCCTCCTTCCTTCTAGCGGTTTCTGCTTTTCCCTAGCCAAGCACTCTCCTTCCCCTGCAGCCCTGCTCCAACTAGATCCCTCCTCTGCACCACCAGCACCTCCATCGACAACCCCAATCCTTCCCTAGTCCTCTAACCGCCATTACCCCCCCCCCCCCCCCCCCCCCCCCCCCCCGTCGTTGGTCAACCTCTAGTCCATACGCAAGGAGCCTGCATCCTCTGCCCTGTCGGACTTCCAGAACGCTTTCACTACAGTACTCCGGCTCCTCCCCTCACTACCTCTGAACGCAGTCCGACATCTTCAGTCACAGTAGCTCCATCCAACGGTGCCCCTCTTACTTCGTTAGTATCTCTTTGTTGTATGGACCTACATTTTCAGTATTGAAATATAGTGTTGAAATTTCATTCTTGCTTGGATATCTAGTTTGTGGTTGTTTTCTTTGGGAATTCTTGCGAAATGCAAGACCTACTAAACCTACCCTACATCAGTGTTGTTCATTTGCAATACAAATGATTGACAGCCTTCATAAGAGAAGTTGAATGAAGCTTGGCAAAAATGATTCACTTGTGATAAGTTCTATGTAGTTTTTTGAGCCCTAAAATATTGTGATCCATACTTGATTCAAAGGGAGTTTGTAATCTTCTTTGATCATCAAGTCTTGGAGTATCTCATTAGCCAGAAGAAAATCAATAAGATGAATGCTCGGTGGGCCGCCAACATCCAAAAAATTGTTTGTCAGTCATCAAAGGCTAGTTTGTAGAATCAGGCTGTGGATGCGTTGAGAACGAGAGCTACACTTCTTGTCAAATCAATTATGAAATTGTGGGGGTTCAACTACATAAAAGAATTCAAGGTCGGCGATGAAAGCTTTTCACCGAGTATATTGAGGGGAGGCGGATGTAACTTTCACTTGCATGAGGGTTTCTTATTTAAGGGGAACTAGTTGTGCATCATGTCCAATCTTCTCGTGCAAGACATGGGGTAGGATTCATAGTGTGAAACCCCGTATTTGTCAAGTGGACTCGGTGGACCAGTAAGTAGAAGGAGCAAGACATTTTGGAAGAGGGGCGAGTGCGGCCTGGAGGATTAGTGCACTCGCCAACCATGGGCGAGTGTACCCCTGGCAGCTCGCACCTGCCCCCGGTTCCAGGCGAGTGCGAGTACCCAGCCTCACCGGGTACTCGCCACCCCCGGGCGAGCAAGCCTCAAGTGGTGTGTACTCGCACATAGGGGGTAATCCATTTTTCCAGGGAATCTCATTTTGATTGCACAGACAGGTCACCTAAGAAAAAGACAAGACAATTGCATGTGTGGAAGAACATAGATATTGGCCTCAACTGAACAGAGATTGCAAATTTGTTGGTAGCTGTGTCGCAAGGTTGCTAAGGGCCAAGCGCAAAATACAAAAAAATACATGCCCTTACCAGTTTTACAAGCTATTTTGAAGGACTTCCCCATGGATTTTGTGTTGCCCTTTCCCGAACTCGCAAGGCACGAACTGTCTTTTTAGTAGCTGGCATGTTCTCCAAGATTATATATTTCATTCTTTGTCGCAAGCTCTTCAATGCTTCTCATATAGCTAAGTTATTTTTTATGAATCGTTTGATCACACAGCATTCCTAAATCTATCTGTCATATAGACCACAATTTGATGGTTAGGGGGAAGTGGTGAACATAGAAATTTGATATGAAAAGTACACGGTGACCCACCGAAGTAGTAGAACTATGCTTTTGCACAAACTGTGTTTAATAGCATAGTGAATCACTTTACTAAGAAAGCTCCTTTTGCAGTTGTGTATGTTATACAACCAAGACATGGTCCAGAATTGGTCAGACTATCCCATGGCCTGTGAATAAGCATCCCAAGGGAGCCGACTAACAAGCATAGGATATACAAGGTGTTTGCAGTTGATCACAAGATCATCATGTTCTTATGAAAAGAGTGCTTATGTTGGAACATGCAACAAGTTAAAACCAAAGAAGCACAAACTGCATAGAGTGGTGGTGAAGATATTGTATGTAGTGGCCCTCCCTGCAGACACGAGTACTGTGATCTCCGATGGGGTGATGGGGTTCACGATCGTGGCGGCGAGGATGGTGGATTTGGGGGATCTCAATCTTAGAGAGGAAAACACGGGAGGCGGCTATAGGTTAAGGTAATGCTTGCAAAGATACTATGAAACCTTGCCGCGGCTACTTAGGCCGAGAACTAAAGGGAGAGCTTTCAAATCCCTAAGCCCTACGTGGGGTGAACTAAAGAGAGAGGAGATGAAATCATTCTGTTTTTATTTCATTCCATGGCCCAAGAGGTCTTTAAATGGATTATATGAACACCTTCGCAATAAGTCCCCTAACAATCAGGTAAACTAACAATCATAAAAACTCCAAATTAAAAGAATCTTAAAATATGACCAATAAAAATGACAAGCCCTTTTTTGAAGTGGAGGGTACTAATGCAACTGACTGCATGGATTGATTGGACCATCAAAACTGAAGAACGTAAGGAAATGAGAAATACCTAAATGTCTCAATGATGCATGACTTAGGCAGTCTAGCGGAGCAGGTGTCGTGCACGTGGATCCCTAGAGGTCAGACCGCGGTTGTTGCCCGGATCAGCGAGGTGCCCGCAATTTTATGGCGTCTAGCGAATCAGGACCGTGGCGGATCTAGAGCCAAACATAGGTTTAGTTGCAGGCCATGGATTTACGCTTGACCAGTGAATTATATATTTCAAGTATACTTCCTCTTTTTTAGAGGAGTGATGATGAGCCATTTTCTACGTAGTATTTTATATGATTTGTTTATCTTCTCATTTTCAATCATCTCAAGGCAACAGTTAAAGCTCTTTGGATCCCGGTAGATTTAGGATCAGAATAGTTGGACTCAACAAATCACCGAACCTTTAGAAATCAATTAATACAGAGTGTTTGGTGGTGTTTGGTTGGGCTAATAGCCTGCATTGCGGTTCGGAGAAAACAGAGTTTTGAAGAAAAGTGGCGTTTGTTTCGGCTGAGGTCTAAAAAGCAGGTTACTTAAAACCGTGGTTTTACGATAAGTCCAACTGCACTCCATAGCCCCGCCCCAGCCGCACCACTTCATGTTTCTTTCCCCCCGATACCTAAGTCCTAACCCGCGAGCGGCGATATCTCCTTCCCTTTCTTCAATGTCGTCGTCAATCCTCCGTCTAGGTGCTCCAGTCGCCAGCGAGTTCGAGGGGCGATTTAATGATTTCTAATATTTCTTTTTTTTTCTCTACATCCTGTATTTAATGATTAAAAAAATGATCGAATGCCTGAAAAATCTAATGTTTTTAACTCTACATTTGTATGGCAATTA